>VAHF01000100.1:0-25907 GCA_008009225.1 Acer yangbiense | reverse complement strand
ATAAAATATAATTCTAGATTCCTAGCTGTTCTTTTTAGAAATTTTTGCAAGATTTCACACTTGGGTCAAGTCTTTGTGAAACAGACAAAACAACAAGATATTTAAGATTAGGAAAACGACTATTAATGGTGTCGTATTCCTCCAAAGTTTCTTCTGATGGAGACAGTCCACGCCAATGGACTAGTATTTCAACCTTCCCATATCTCTGCCTTTTTTCCAACACTGCTTGAGGCATAAGCTCGGTCATGTCTTCATTATTGTGCGGAGGTAGTATTTTTAGCACTCCTGCCCTTCACCAATATCCTTTTCTTTAGTACAGAAACATGGAACACCGGATGTATGCGAGCACCGTAGTTCGACCTCCAATGGAGGTCTGTTCCATCTCCATAAATGGAGGACCTCTGTTGCTTCTTCATCAATAGAGGTTTTTGAAAGAAATAAAAAAACCCCTAAAAATGGCAAAAACGTAATAAAAGAAAGAGATGATGGGTATTTTGACTAGAGATCTTCTTTTGACAATCCATTTTTTTTTTCTTTTTACACTTATTTTCTAAATACACTCCATTCTTAAAAGGGATAATTACCCCGGTGACCATCGAATTGATGACACACTATTAAATGGCCACTGGATTGGAAAGTTATTCCAAAATAGCCATTTTTGGCGAACTTTGTGACACTAATGACCATTCTATTCAATTCCATCCAATGAGTGGCATTTTGGTAAATAAGGGGATGACATTAATTTATTTAGATTTTTTTTTAAATCAATTTTTTCTTTTGTTTTTTAAAATGAATAATTATATTTAGTGTGTATATATGTATACACACTAAATATAAGATATTTTGTTTAAATTCAGACGGAAGAGATTAATTATATTAAGATAACATTTTGGCCTAAATTATTATTAATTGTAGCTAGCTTGTATATTTTTTAATATATATTTCGTTTAATCTTCTATCTCATTGACTATCCTTATCAATTTACCATGTTATCTAGATGCCAATTAGATACCTAAATCATTCAATGCATGTTCATACCAAAAGAGATATATGAGTGGCACTCCTATTCTATATGACATGTTATCATACAATAACAAATATTGTAATATTTACGAAAAATAAATAGCCACAATTTTGGTCCATCCTAGAAAAGCAAGTAAATTACATTTGTTTGGAATACAAAAAACTCCTTTCTTGGCGAACAAGTCTTCAAGCGGCCATCGTCCACTCATGCACCCCTTGGCTGCCTCCTATAAGTGTGCGCACCCCACAGCTCCATAAAGGGCTGCCGTGAACAGCCCACAACCTCCAAAGGGCTGCTGTGTGCAGCCCATAACATCACAAGCACAGCTGCGTGCTTAATTGCACGAACGCTCGTTGTTATGGTGCGCACGATCCCAAGTTTGTTCCGGTTGCATCCAATTCTTCACATCTTCAAATCTTCGATACTTGAATATATATTACAGCATATTTTAACAATAAAATTACTGCAGTATTTATTTATTTATTTATTTTTTTATAATCACTGCAGTATTTTAATACAATAAAAAACTGCACTACTTTAATAAAAAAAACTGCAGTATTTTTTAATACATTAAAAACTGCACTATTTTACAATAAAAATAAAAGAGAACTTAGCAACTACCAAGAAGGAATTATGGCGATGATAGACCACCCTTCTTGTTACAATTCCGAAACAAAAAATACATTGAAATTCTAGGACCAAAATCGAGCAACAACAATTCATATAATTATAATAACATTTATAAATCCATACATCCCAATGTAATTATATATGCGAATACCTAGAGTCCCATCTCTTTCTAAAACATGCATAATCACAATAAAAAGAAATCGATTCACGTATATATACATTAATTAATCAAAGGGTACAACCAAGGCTCTGATACCAATTGGAGGGAAAAATCAAGTGCATGCAGCGGAAGCGAGACTAAAAAAGGTTTAGTATAGTTTAAAATTTTTCCTTTTTTAAAGAAGAACCTTAACCCTCGACTAATTAATATATAAACAAAAGTATCATACATTTGTCGTGTGATCCGATTAACGTTGTGTCGATGGTAATCCGCAAGATTTTCCAATCCAATCACGAACGTGAATCACCTAGGAGCGTGGTCTCCCTTTTCTTTGAATTGTAAACCTAAGAATAGATAACAAAAAAAACTTTTTCTTTGTTAGTCACTATAACCTTTCTAAGAGAAAACGAAGAACGATCCGGTCACTTTTGAATTCACAATCTATTGATCGAAACTCGCGTGAACTTTATATGAAATTGTGCACAAAGCCTTTTGATTGTCAAAGCTAGTAATGCACTATTGAAATAAAAACGTTTCTCTCTTCTTTCTCACTTGGCCGAAAATCACACTAGTCTAAGAGAGGGATTTTATTTTTCTCAAACAAAAGAAATAACTCCTTAGTCCAAGATCTTAGGGTTCAGCCAATTCTTATAGCCATAATATATATATATATATATCTTTATATAACCGAATCCTGATTGCCATAAATAATATATATTAGTGCAACCAATTCATTATATCTTATATATAATATATATATCTCAATATATATCTATATTCCGGCCAAGTATATTTATAATATAAATATCCGGCCAAGTGACATATAAAAAAATATATATATTTATATTTGCGAATTTTTTTTTTTTTTTTTTTTGCCATGTATATTTCATATATATATTTATATTAGCTATATATATATCATGAGGCCGAAATCCTCTACCATGTAGGATTTGTGTCTTTGACCTAAATCCTAAACCTAGGTAGATTTCCTTAGAATTCCAAATCCTAATCCAACTCCTTAGTGTATTTGTGACTAAATCAAAAACTTCCTAATTTGACTAGATAAATAAATACTTTTTATTTATCTACTTACCAAATAAAGTCTTTAATATTAATTATACTACAAATAATAGTATAATACTAAGAAACATATTTTCTAGTCAGAAAAAGATTTTGATTCTTAATTAAATAATTAATCAATCAATTAATTAATTCCCATTTAATTAAATAATAAAATTAAATAATATTTTAGACTATGACAATAGCCTTGCCGCCCAAGTAGCATACATGGGCTTTATATTATTTTCATTTTATTTAATCCATTAGACTTTAAATAAAAAGCCCACATGTGAACCAGACCCCTTTTTACTAAAAGAAATAAGCCCACATGTCTTTCATTAATATATTAATATAATTGAATAGCCCATTAAATACATAATGTGCAAATTATATTCTTAATATATTAAATACAATTCTAAATGGACACATAATCAGTCCGGTAGAATATATCAAGTGATCCATGCAAGTCCGTGTGGATTGGAGATCTTGGTGGGCTATCTAAATTTAAGCTTCAATAGACACAACCCAATCACAATCAACAAATGATTCACTTAGGTTTCAATCTATTAATTTTAGTTCATTCCACTAAAGAACTAAAATTGCACTCTTAAATAAAGATAGAATAAGTAAATATTTCTCATTCATACCCTAGACAATCTTATTGGAGATATTTTATCCTCGTGAAGAACATCAGTAATAGCCAAGAGCTCATAGACTGCCTATAGCTCTCCAAGTTACTATATTTACTCATATGACCACATTTCGAACTTGGATATTTTGACTTGTCCAGAAGCCATGTTTCAATAGACACTATTGAAAACTTAACGTTAAGATTTAATATCCAAAACCTCAAAACATCCATATGATGATATTCTACTCTCATTTAATAAATGAAGCCACGATGTCCATATCTATAAATGAAGTCACGATGTCCATATCTATAAATGAAGTCCTCTATTGATTAACAAATTATTACCACCAAACTGTCGAGGATAGACTATGCTATATAATCATACTCATTGATAGCTCAAATGATAACACTTGCAACCATAAGTCCATCATTTATTTCAGGATTAAGATATACTCTCCGATTGTCCTCATAATGAAAAGACTTTTATTTACTGACAGTTCTAGATAAAGTATTTCATTGTGATCCTATTAAATGCACCTAGTGCACTAGATTCTTTTACTCAAAGCCACTTTGATGATTTTAGACTCATCATACCACATTTGATCCCACTCAAATGCTAGCAAAAGAATCTACAACTTTAACAAGATAAAGGTGCCCAACCTTTACCTTAAGTTGTGAACATTATTCAAGACTAACTAAAGAATCATGTCTACCTCATACATATCCAGATGTACGAACAATTCTTCTATTCTCATAGTCTTTTGACCTTATGATTATTTACTTTTGACAATTATAATAATTAAACTATAAATGCTATAACTCTTGTTAAACCAGAAATCATTTTTTTAATATGAAAGATTGTCGAAAACTTATTACACTCTTGCTATCGAGCATAATCCTAACATCGGGACTCCACGTGCTATCATCAGTGACGGGGTTAGTCATTTTTGCTGCAAGATTTTCGCCACACTTATGAAGAAATATAGTGTGAATCATAAGGTTGCAACCCCCTACCATCCTCAGACCTCCGGTCAGGTAGAAGTCAATAACAAACACATTAAGAAGATTCTTGAGAAAACAGTGAACACAAGTAGGAAGGATTGGTTGTTCAAGCTAAACGACGCCTTGTGGGCCTACATGACTGCTTTCAAGACTCCAATTGGGATGACACCATACCGTTTGATTTTTGGAAAGGTCTACCACTTGCCTGTGGAATTAGAGCACAATGCTTACTGGGCACTCCAGAAGCTGAATTGTGATATGGACGCAGTAGGGGAAGAGTGGAAACTCCAACTGAACGAACTCCATGAGCTTAGAGACGAGGCATATGAGAATGCCAAGATTTATAGAGAAAAGACCAAGAGAATACATGATAAGAACATAATCCTAAAGGACTTACATCCGGGCATGCTTGTTCTCTTATTCAATTCTAGGTTGAGATTGTTTCCTGGGAAGCTCAAATCGAGATGGTATGGACCGTATAGAATACTTCAAGTGTTCCCATATGGAGCTGTCGAGTTACTAAATGAGAAAAATGGAGATACATTCAAGGTGAATGGACACAGGGTGAAGCCGTATTTGCAAGGAATTGACGAAGTGAGGATACTGGAACAGGTAGCACTTACAGAGCCATAGATCTCTCATGCATCTTGCCTAGACGGAAACTCTAGTGCTTGGTGGGAGGCACACCACCCAGGTAAATATTCTTTTTAATCATTAGTTAAGTAGATAGTAATTTGTAAGTATTTATTATATATATGTTTGGTATCAAGCAGTTGCATGTGATTCGGTTGTAGTGTTTATGCTATGCAGGAATTAGATTGAAATGGAAAAATAGTAGGAACAAAACCACAGACTCGGGACATTCAAAACCGTTCAAAGAGAAATGACCCGCGGTATCAAAACCGTGGGAATGGTACATTCTACCCTTCTCATTATGCATGCTTGTGTTATATTTTGTTTTAATTAGATCTAAGAGTGTGATTATATGGTGCTTAGATTTTAGTTGTACCTATCTCTAGCTCTAGCTAACATTGTCCACGAAAACATTGAGGGCAATGTTTGGTTTAGGTTTGGGGGTGTGCATGCAACATTTGTATCATTATTTTAAGTTATATATGTATAGTATATAGTATATATGTGATATATGTATTTTAGGAAAGAAAAATTTTCAAATCTTTGAAAATTTTTGTCAAAATTTGTGTTGTGAGTTGTTTACTTGTGTATACCAATGAAAACATGTCAGACTTGCTTTGAATCTAAATTGTGACTAGTTTGTATGCCATCCAAGTTATTGCACCACTATAAATATGCTTGTGTTAGGTTTATAGTTTGTGTTGGCATGTATTCTATATCAAAACGTGTTTCTTTTGTAATGTTTAGTGGTCCATATGTTGAAGATTTAAGAAGACGAAGACAGTCTTGGCCACAATTCATGCAAGATGCCGGCTTCAAAGAGATATGTGTTTTATTGATCATCAAAGGTAATATAAGACCTCATATCTCTTACAAGGCTAGGCACACACACACACACATGGCATCCTTGTGTGTTCCTTCATGGTTAAACATCATTTATATATCACTTTCACACACTTGATAATATATGCTCATGCATTTATACTATCTTGACAAACTTTGCTTATTGCATGTTCTAGGACTATGTCTAGGAAATAGCATATGTGTGTGTCTTTGTGTTTGTATGTATTTTTGTATTTGGACTTGACTATGCTCTATTATGATTCCTTATTGAGTTTCGATCATTTCGGTTACTCATTCACTTAGTTTCGAGTCCAAACGATGTAGCTACGCTACTTTTCGTTCTCATTCGTTGAGTTGACTTCATCGTCGTTTTCCGAGATGATTTCTCAACCATTTTTCAAAGTTGTGTAATCATCGTCGTGCGTGAGGGAGTCACAGTTCGTAATCTGAAAACGGATTTGAAATCAGAGTTTGGATGCACAAGATACGGCTGAAGAACGTGAGGGAGCGCGCGAGAGGAGAGCGTGGCCAAAGGCCACATTGCCCAAGCCGTGTGGGAGCCGTGGGACCCACGGCCAGAGGACCTCTCTGGTTCCGTGTGGTCCACGCGCCCCCCACGGGCATGGGTGATGTGGCCACCTCTGATTGGCCCAAAAAATCTCTCTCTCTTCTCCTTTTAAATCCCTTCCATTCCCTCTAATTCATTTCCAAGAAGAAAAAGTCTAGAATCCCGTCAGAATTTTTCTCTCCAATTTTCTCACCTTCCAAACACCATAACTTCTTCATACGAAGTT
Organism: Acer yangbiense; assembly: GCA_008009225.1. Classification (NCBI taxonomy): domain Eukaryota; kingdom Viridiplantae; phylum Streptophyta; class Magnoliopsida; order Sapindales; family Sapindaceae; genus Acer; species Acer yangbiense. The sequence goes on along the minus strand of VAHF01000100.1, from coordinate 19,131 downwards.
GGAATTGAGTGATTCAAGTTGGAGATCATTCATAATCAAGTCCTCTACCTTTTCCAAGTAATTTGGCAGCTGTTTGATCGATATTTCTGGTGGTTCTACACAGAAAACCGAACCAGCTCGTGAATCCAAGGTATTGGTCATATCTTTGGGATTTCTTCTTTTATAACCTTCAATTTGCTTGGGGTTTCTTCTTCTTTATATACTTGTATGTTTGGTGAATGCTACTGAGAAAGATAGCTTTACAATCAATCCTAATCAAAAGTCTATTTAGAGACATTTGTGAACTAGTTTCCATGATTCTAGGTTTTTCACATGATTGTGAGTTGTATTGTGATTAGATTGATATCTTAGGTTGTTTGTGACTTGATTGAATCAATTTTGTGATAAATGACCTTGAGATTTGTTTTGATCCTTTGATTGATGAAATCTAGGATTATTGTATTTGTATGTGTTTTAGAGCTATTTAGGATTTAATTGATTTACATCTTAAATCCTTGCTCTATATTTTTGGCTAGGATATTGATTGATTTGATCTCATGTATCTAGAATTTTATTTTATGTTTATAGCATCTTGAACTTGTACTTCATGAATATATTTTGTTCAAGTATTGTTTGTGTGAATGAGACTTTGAGCTTATGTGTTTGGTGTTTACACATGCTTTAGGTTTTATTCTTGTATTTTGCACCTAGACTTTTATTACTTGTGATATCACATGTTTATGTCTATTTGTACCATGGAATGTATTGATCACATGTTCTATGTTGAATTGGTTGTTTGCATCATTTGCATTCACATGATCACACTAGGAAGTCCTTGTAAAAGGCATGAAGTCTTGGTTAGAGTTGGGATGACTCGGATAGCCAAGCAAGAAGTCTTGTCTAGAGTCGGGAGGACTCGAATAGACAAGCAAGAAGTCATGGCTAGAGTCGGGAGGACTCGGATAGTCATGCATGGGAGGCTCCCTAGAGGCATGAGTGCCTTGGATAGGGAGTTGGCTATTATATTGGTAGGCCTAGGCGTATGGTTAGACATTGACTCCAAAAGAGCGGGGTACACGGGAGGTGTATGCACTCTTGAGGAATTTCTAATCTTCCATCGATATTGGTTTTGTGTGTTGTCCAATATATGGTGGTTCCGCATCATTGAGGGATTTCATACTTTCCAATAGGGTTGGGTAGACTTAGACTCCACTAGGTTGGGTGAGCTAAAGATTGGTCACTTTGTGGATTCTCTATTTTTATCATCCAATATATATAGTACCCTAATGGTTGTATTTCAACCCGTGGATGTTTCCTCCTTGGAGGTTTTACCATGTTAAAAAATCTCTTGTGTTAATTCTTCCTATCTCTATCTTTTATATTTTATTTGTGTATATTATTATCTTGTTTCATATTATTCACTTGTGATGTATAGTGAAGCAAGTATTTGTAAAGTGTGATTTGTGGATTCATTCTTTTGATCATTTTTGTATATATGATTCTTTTGTATATTGTAATTTTTGTATAGTGATATTTGATCACTCTTGTAACTCATTAAACATCTATTGAAATACAAGTATTCTTTGTTGTTGTGTTTATTTGTTCTTATACCTCACACAACTAGGTGATATACATAGACCTTGTTCACATGATTATATTCTCATATTGTCTATGTATGTCTTTCTTGGTTTATTTTGTTGTGTGTAAGGCTACCTTAAGGGACAAACGAAAGTTTGTTCAAGGGATTGAAAAAAGGTGTAAAAACCTATTCACCCCCCCCCCCCCCCATCTAGGTATGCCTTAAGCAATTTAACTACGTTTGTATATTTTCAGCTTGTACAGTGCCAATCTCTGGATGTTGAAGTAAATGAACCTTAAAACTTGTTGTTCCTAGGAGAATAGTGGAGACCACCCAGTGAGATAATTGAGCCTTAACGATCATTTGAGAGGATATAATTCATTCTATTCTTAAAAAGCACTTTTCAAAACTAAGATTGCATTGAGATCTCATTTACAAAGCATTTAGTATTGATTTTGTAAGATCCTAGATCTTTGTTGGCTTGATTCCATTGCAAAACTCTCTTTATTTGTATTGATTAGTTGCTTAGGTGTTTTTTGGAGAGAAGAAGCTTCAAAGCTTAAAAGCAACGTATCTTGCAAATATCGTCTTCAAGAGGAACATCGCGTACTTGGATGCTAAGGTATCTACATTCTTCTTCCTCTTGCAAGGCATAAGCGCACACACACACAATTCATACATGTGTGTCCCTGCATCATAGTTCAAACATTTGGTATAACACATTTACACATTTAAGTATGCACATGCATTGGTCTCTTATAGACAAACATTGTAGAATTGCATGTCTTATAACTATCGCTTAGATATGGCATGCTTGTGTGATATTGTGTTTATATGTTTGTGTTTCTTGTATTTTGGACTTGAACATGTTCTTATATGATTCTTAATTGAGCCCCGGTCGTTTCGGTTACTCATTCATAAGGTTTCGAGTCCAAATGATGTAGCTACGCTACTTTGCATTCTCATTCATTGAGTTGAGTTCATCGTCATTTTCCAAGATGATTTCTCAACCATTTTTCAAAGTTTTGTAGTCTTAGTCGTGCGTGAGGGAGTCACGGTTTGTAATCAGAAAACGGATTCAAAATCGGAGTTCGGATGCCCAAGATACGGCTGAAGAACGTGAGGGAGCGCGCGAGAGGCTAGCATGGCCAAAGGCCATGCATTGGCCACCACGTGTGGGAGCCGTGGGACCCACGGCCAGAGCACCCCTCTGGTCCCGTGTGGCCCACGCGCCCCCCATGGGGTGCTGACATGGCAGCCTCTGATTGGCTCACGTCTTCCTCTCTCTTCTCCATCTCTTTTCCCTCCATTTATATTCGAAATCCCGTGCAAAATTCTTTACAACTTTTGATTTCTTATTTTGATCATATCTCTCTCAAATCAACTCCGAATTGAGTGATTCAAAAGCCAATATTGTTGGTCTTGAAGAGAGCTACAAACCCCAAGCATTTTCAGAGTCATTTGAGTTCGTGATTTTTCGCAGTGAGCTGATTTCAGTTCGTGACTCAATTTTTGTATGTGAAACTTCTTCTTCTCACTTCATCTTTTGATCATCTCTTTTAATCTTCCTAATTGATAGATGATATGTGTTTAGAATGTTGTTAGATCATATTCTAGGGGTGGTTGATCTATTGATTGTTGAGTTTTAGCTATTTGATTTCAATTGAACATATATTGCTAAACTTGACCTATCTTGACATTGATTCTAGAAATACTTTTTGTTCTTGAGCTTGATTGTTGATTTCTAGATTTTTGTCACATGTTCATGAACTAGGATTTTTTGATTGTGCTATCTACCATTTAAATCTAGTTCTTGTTTGGATTGAATATGTTGTGGATTTCAAGTGTTAACTTGTTCACTTGATTTCAAAGCTAGTTTTGTGATTTCTATTGAAAACTTGTTACTCTAGCTTTATTTGACATGTTTAGGTTTCTAGATATTTTTGTGAATGACTTTGAATGTCTAATCTAGATTTCTAATCACATGTTCATAAGAATTAGCTACATTTGCTTGTGAGCTTGATTTGTTCAAATCTAATTCTTCATAGAGTGTGTTTGATCTACTTGCTCTATTTGCTTGTGTTTGCATCATTTGCATCACTTAGATCATTGCCTTGTGAAAGGTTGAAGTCTCTTGCAAAGTGAGTGAAGCTTTGTCTTGAGCAAGAAGTCTTGGCTAAGAAAGTGTTCCGGATAGCCAAGCAAGAAGTCTTGATTAGAGTCGGGAGGACTCGGATAGTCAAGCAAGAAATCTTCCTAAAGACGTGAGCGTCTTGGATAGGAAGTTGCTTTCTAGAGGTGTAGGACACATCTCGGATAGGAAGTAGGCTTGGTAGTTCACTTGCCCGAGGGTAGATTAGGAGGTGATAGCTTGAGCGGATATCATGTGTTGATAGCTTGAGTGTGTAAGTCCTTTTCGTATAGTGGATTGCTTTGCCGGTGGTTGTGGTATCAACCCGTGGATGTTTCCTCTTTGAGGTTTTACCACGTAAAAATACTTGTGTCAAGTTTCGTTTTTATGTTTCTTTATCTTCCATATGTTTGTATTGATTGCATTACTTGTATATTGATTTTCACATGTGTTGGTTAAATCAATTCAATTTTTAAAATTCATCAAGTATGCTTTTAATTGTTGTATTCCGCATTTTTTTTGTATATTGGGAGAATTTGGGCTTATACCTATTCACCCCCCCCGCCCCACCCCCCCCCCCCCCCCCCCCCCCCCCCCCCCCCCCCCCCTCTAGGTATATATTACACTATATTGCTTAAGGGAATTTCAGATTGCAATTGAACATGAAAATATTGTGGATTGCTTGTGCGACTTGTATTCCTTTGTTAAAAAATCTGACAGAGATGATCCTAGGCATGTGTGTTCAACTCCATTACCCAAACACTGTCCTCAGAAATGTGTGCTCCACTTGCCAAAATTTGAGGCCAAACACAACCATCCCTTCATCACCACATATATCCATATATATCAATCACATGAGTTCTTTAGTTGTTGATCATAGGCTGCATAAGTTATAAATGCAAGTAGTTAGCTCAAATTTTTGTAAATAGCGTGTACTCAGACGATGATAGAGAAATGTGCAATTTAGTGGCTAAATTGTAAAAGTGTGAAATTAAACACTTAAAGCCATAGTACATAATTGATCTAATACTCAAATTGAGTACCAATTAAGCACAATCATCAAAATGTTAATCTTAGCCTAGACGCTTGTAGACATTGAGTAATGAGCTAATAGAAAACATTGTGTATTGATCAAAACCTTGAGATCTTCATCAAATTCAATTCACCCATCACAATCACCATGGCCCCGTTAAAACCAAGGGAAATCCCTAGCTAATCTTTTAGAAATCTAGCTTGGGAATAGGAGTAAAACATGTTCTCTCCATGTTCATGGTTCATTAATTCATTCATGAGATCATACACTATAAGTGCGTTTTTGTTATATTCACATGTGTTGAATTTGAACTTGATTACATAACTTCCAAGACGCATGTATTGATAAGAGATAACCTAAGATTCTGAGAGAAGAAAGAGTGAATCCGCGAGATTTAGAGGTCAAGGTGAATTCAACCCTAGGCGATTAGTTATTGATTCATGTACTGAAGACATCCCGATTTTGGCATACTAGCATTACGTGTTGTTTTGATGAGGATGGAATTTTATTAAGTCTTGATTTAGGATACTTAGCTTGCATGAAGTTTTTGTTGTATTTACACTGTTGCAATATCAACATTGAATTGCGGAGTTGCGTTTGTGGGTATCGTATCTGGTAAACCCTCAGGAGACTGCACTCCTCCTACTAGGGGCACCTAGAGGTTTAAAAGGCGTGTGGCACGTGCTAAGTGCCATCGTGTTCCCTACAAAAGTGGATTAGTTGTTTTGCTGGGTTTATGTAGTAATTTCATTTCCTTGCTTTGTTTTGCTCGTCCATAGGTTTGGGGGTTTGATTGCGCTGTAAATGTTCACATTTAGCGCTCCTTTTCCGATGCTAGCATAATTACATCCCTCGAAAACACGCAACAAGGTGTATCCCACACTCTAAGTACCTAGCTTCAAAAACAAGCACTCAAAAGCAAGAACTCAATTCGCCTTGACTCTATCCTTACCGGATTTTAGTCTGATTTTCTCTCAGAACCTAAGTTGCTCTCAAATAACATATGCGAGTGAGAATATATATATAAGAATCAAATGCAACACATACGTAATCAAAATTAACGCATAACTTGTGGAAACTGTTTCATGAATGAATTGATATGTCACAAACGTGGAAAGAGCATGCTTGACTCGAATTCCCCAGTTAGACTTCCTAAAAGATCAACTAGGTCTTTCCATGGTTGTAACTGGGCCAAAGGGTGATATGGAAGAATCACTGGAATTCCAAAGTCTTTGATCAACCTTGCAATTTGTTTCCGTAGCTCATGATAAAGATATCTCCAAGCGTCTAGGCTAAGATTCAACCTTCGATTTGTGCTACTTAGTACTCGGATTTTAGCACTCTAATCAAGTATTATGGCTTATGTTTTTTTTTGTTTTTTTTATATCACTATTATTTACACAAGCCAATAATTTGCACAACTATTGAAAGTTCTCAAATACTCGAGGTGTGTTTATCAATATAAAGCTAGAGGGGGGGTGAATAGATTTTATCTAATTGTTACCCAATTTTCGCATGCAAGTCAATTTTACGAAAATACCCCTAGCAAGTCAAATAATACATACAAGTGTAATAAGATGCGGAAATAGTAAATGACACTTGATGTATACGTGGAAAACCCAACCACTGGGAAAAACCACGGGCTGTTAAGTGCGCCACACTCGGACCTCGAAATCCACTATATGAAAAGACGGTTACACCCTCAAGTGATTCTCGGACTCTCACCCTAGATAACCTCAGGCTATGGACACTACCAATCGCCACTCTTGGTTCAATCCCTAGTGATATCCCCTGATACACTACTCTTGGCGTGAGCACCCTCTAATCTACCACGCGGGCCTTTTATAGCGGCTCTAGTCCAATTTGCTTGAGGCCTAAGCACACTTAGCCCCAAGACTTCAATCTCTCAAAAGAGATGCACAACCCTATGTGAATATGTATGAATATTCAATTAATGCAATAAGAGCTAGGGTACTCTAAATGCTTACCTAGGATTATAAGATGACAATATAATCAATCCTAGATATCACATATAGCTATATGACATGGCATATAACTTTAGCTAAGTAAATGATAACCAATCCTAGATACAAAGCTATCATATAAAACCCACAAACATTCAAAGGATTAACTAGTTGATTAAAAAACAATCTATCAACTTAGTTATCAATACATCACACAAGAATGTTCATGGCATAGCTTTTAGGCAATAATGACCTAATCAAATAAGCTATGAAAAATAATCTCAATCAATAAATGAGATCAATTAGCTAGATGGCATATGAACATTAAAGCCTAGCTAATTAATAATAACCCAATCAACACATAATCTCAATCTTATATGTAGAAATTAATCTAAACACATATAAGTAAAATATGAGATAAAATTGATAAGTAGAAACACTAATTATATAAGATAAAAGTGTTCAACAAATCATACCATGTGTGTTGAAGAAGTCCCATGCATTAGCATATGCTAGATGATCCTAGATGATGCTTAGATGAAGATTTATGCATGTGGGAATGGGTTTAGAGAGATAAAGATATGATCTTTAAGCTTTCTCTCTCAAGTCTCTCTAAATATCTCTCTAGGGTTCTTATGATCAAAGACTTGTATTCTGAACCAGAGATAAGGATGTATTTATAGAGACCAAAAACAGGGCATGTGAAAATACAATTTTGCCCTTGAAACGCACCGATCGGCGGTTTAATTCAGCGGCCAGGCCGCCGAACTGAACCGCCGAATGGCTCCCGAGTGGAACAGGGGAACTTCGGCGACTTCGTTCGGCGGTTTGGAAACCGCCGATCCCAACCGCCGTTTTGGACCCGAGAGATATATTTCAATCAGGTCTCATTCGGCGGTTTCGAACGGCGGCCAGGCCGCCGAACGTAACCGCCGATTCACCAAAAATGGTGAAACCAAGGAGAAGCCAAAGGCATCTCCACCGGCGATCATCGCGCAACACAAAGCACATTACCGTGCACGCGCGGACGTTTCCGAACATCCTTAGGGAAACGAATTACTCCACACTAAAAGCTAACATACATGAAGTGCAAGTGTGGGTATTGAATGCATCCTAATGCCTATCATGTCATGGCATTTCATATAAAAAGATGCAAACAATCTTATGCAAGAAGAGACATTGAATAAACAATAAAGCACAATGCACACAAAATATAAACACAACATTCAAGAATAAGAGTTATGCATGTTGTGTGTGTGTGCAACTATATCTCTTCAAGCCAATGTAAGCACTAGATATATACCTTTGGTGCTTGTCCTCTTGAGGTCTTGGAAAGGGTCTTGATCTTCAACAAACACCTAGACTACCCTTACAACCAAACCCCAACATGTGGTTTGACCACGAAATAAGCCAATCAATTAATGGGAATCCTTACAACTATCTATCATCGCCTAAGTACACGTTATTTAATTTCGAGCTATCCTAATGCATCTATAACAATGCATGATCCTTGATCAAATACTCCATCATTCCAAGTGTAAGCATATGGGTATATGGGTGTGATGGAAAGAACAGTTTGTGTTTGGCCTCAAAATTCGCAATTGGAGCACACATCACAATATGGACAGTGTTTGGTCATTTGTAGCTAAGCACACATGCCTAGAATCATTTCTAGAAGTCTATCTAAAGAGGGAATACAAGTCTGACAAGCAGTCCACAATTTTATCGTTCATGGCATCCAATTATGGAAATGAGATCATGTATAAATTGGAAAAGTGTTTACCCTCATAAGGTGAAAATTTAGGCTCTGTTCCTTACGGGTAGTCTCCACTATTGGTTAATGCAATCTTGCGCTCAGTTCTATTCACTAGGCAAAAGAGAAATGGACTATTACACCATGTGCAATGTCATCTCGAAATGCCATTGTGATAGCTACAATTTAGTGATCAATGCATGCACAATTCCTTAATCAACACATACATCTTAGCATCTTATTTAAACATATATGTTCCTTTGGCTCAATCGGAAAATTTTTTGGAATTTTTTTACACAATTCAACTAAGGAAAACAATATATACAAGACACTACATACAATATGTACAATCATGTGAAGGATTGGCAACGTGTTAATGTGTCCACACCCCCAAACCTAAACTCGACATTGTCCCCAATGTTCGCACACGGAAGATAATAAAAAGAGTTCGATGGTTTGGTTGTTTGGCCAACAAACAACTATCCAATCCATGCAAAAACAAACTCTTATAAAAAATCACATGATATCCTATCCATCCATGCACACTACTTTCAAAATATCCTAGTAAACTTGATAGTATCATCCTAGGCATTATCAATTCATCATACAAAAAGTTCCACACTTAGATCTAAACATGTTACTAACTACGAAAATTTTATGCAAATAAGCACTATATGTATAATAATAAAACTAAAAATACTGTAAATACAACCCAAAAGCAAAGTACTGGGTATACAAAAATGCGGAATAATGCTCTGTCCACAAAAATCCATGCGGAGTACCAATCCGCCTAAATAGAAATGCCCATGTCACTGGTGTAACTAGTGCTGCTGTTGGGGTCTAAAAGGGTGAACTGAACTCCTCTAACGGAGTAATGAAAAGTAGGCTCAAGAGGAGGTTTTGGTCTTACGTACAGAACTATGCTCGTCGGGGACTCGGGCTCCTCCACAATGTACTCCACCGGATGAGTACTCGTCTCCTCGTATTCATCCGGAAGAAGCTCGATGCTCACCACATGCGACCCCACATACTCCACATGCTCCATAAACTCAGGTACCTGCTCCTGGAATGGCTTCTGATCCTTCATCCCTCCGGATATAGTCCTCGCATCTCCTCCGGGTATATCCCTCTCATCTGGTCCGGTAAACTCCTCTCTAACTCCGGTCTCACTATCACTTGCTCTAAAACCTGCTGCTCATCATATAGTAAGTCCATGAAGTTGACGTTCTGCTGATATAGGTCTGGCGGAGCCATGGGAGTGAAAAATAAATCATCAATGTCAACAAAGAGATAGGGGTTAGGTATACCTGACTCAGGATCGGTCGAGATAGATGATGTCTCGACTGTGGCAGGTGGCTCCTCATGCCTGCGCTTCTGACGGCGCTCCCGTTCCTGCTCACCAGACTGCTCGCTATCGACCTCAGAAGGCTGCTCTAGCTGGTATTCTGCCACGTGCACGACTGCCTTCGTCAAATACTTCACTTACTTCGCGAGGTGGCGTACAGTCCGTGCCAAAGTGGCATTGGAATCCATCAAATCCTTGTAGGATTACATCATACTCTTTGCCTAAGCCGGCACATCATCCTCTCTCCCTGACTCTAACTCCTCAGAATCGCTATCCTCAACTCCTACATCAAACTCCTCAGCTTGAGCCTGAGCTTGAGCCTGAGCCTGAGCATCTAATCTCTCTTGCTCTCTCCTCGAAATTGACCTACGCTAGGCCAACCTTTGCTCCCTCTGCTCATTCACACTAAGGAGTCTCTCTATCCTTGGCTTGCCTTCGGCAGCCTCATTGTAGGCTCTCCTACCTATGGTCCCCAAGGGAGTTAGAAGCCCATCTGATCGAAAGTCTACCTAAATACCGACCTTCCTAGCAAAGTGGGTGATAAGGCAAGGAAAGACGAGGCTCAGATTGCATCTCCTCCCGGATTCTGCTATCCATCTCACTATGGTGCGCCCAACATCAAACTCCAACTTGTTCTTCATTTGGTAGAGCATGATGGCTATGTGGCTCTTCAAGTCTGTCCGGTGGTTGCTGGGAATGAGCGAATAACTGAAATATATACTCCAAAAGTACTCCTCGAATCCCAGCTCTCTCTGATGGACCTTGCGGTCCTTACCTTCCCAGGGAATGTCTTCTATCCTGGTGAGAGCAATCCCAAACTGCTTGTCATAATGCTCGAAGAGGGCATTGGATGCATATCCTTCCTCCCACTGAGGGTAGCTCTGAGTGTGGAGGTACTCATTTATCTGTGTCGCAGTTATGGAGATCGATTTCCTTCGGATTATCAACAGAGCTCCATTCTCGAATTTGTCTGGATCTATAGCAGCGTAGAACTCCTGAAAAGTCTTCCAGTTGGCCCTCTTTGGATATGAGACATAAGCCTCCCACTTCCTTCAGCGAATCTCATAGAAGATCACTGTTTGCCCTAACTCATCGAAGTTCACATCCCTCACAATGATTATAGGTCGCCTAGTAGTGCCCTCAAGTCTCTCCCTAAATATCTCGTCCGCTGTCCTCTCTGGGCGTGCGGACTTTTCCTTTTCCTTTTCCTTTCCCTTTCCCTTTCCCTTTCCCTTTCCCTTTCGAGATGAGTCCCCTTGCTCAATTGTGAAAGATTTCCTCTTCGGTGCCATCTGTTGTTAGAGCAAAGAAAACACAACCAATAACTCCAAACAAGTAAGTGCTTGGGTAAGTGACAACATTTCAAAACTACATTTTATCTAAATACATCCTACATCTATGTGTAATATATGTGCTTATGTGCTTGTGCCAATATCAAATCAATTCATCAAGTGAGGCAACAATTAGGATCAACATCACTTGGATATGTGCCAACACGATTCACAACAATGCATGCATTATTTCCAATCAATTAGTCACTCAATTTTGCACACAATTTCATCAATATGTTCAAATCATGCTCAATATCTCAATTGTGCATTACTTTCAATCAAACATTCTTCCCAACCTTCACTCAATCATTTTTAGAATAGTCCATCTATACCTATCAATCCATCATCATTCCTATTCCTATACCTAATTCTAGTAATGACACAATCACAAGAATTTAAAACATAGAAATTATAATTTCAAAACCCCAAACTCGACCAAATCCAAACCCTAACATGGAAAAGTTACAAAATTGAATCATACTTGGGGAATATTGGTCGAAATCGTTCCTAATATGCATAACTAACACAAATAGCAACAATCAATCCCAAATAATTCATTCAAAATCAAGAAACTTGCAAGAACCCTAACTGTTGCAACCTAGGATGATTCTAGATGATTATCACCTGATTTCGTGATTAAATCAGATGAGATTGAGATGACTTACCTTTGCCTTGTGTTTTCGACTTGATTGGAACAAGATTGGAGAAGAAGTTTCGTGGATTTACGAGGGAGAATTGAAGAAATTTAAAAAAGGAGAAAGGTCGCTCGTGAAAACGACAGCCCCTATTTATAGAAAAAGGGTTCTCGCGAGTTTATTCCCACTGCACAAACCTGCCGCACCTGATTTTTGGCTCAAAACGCTACGTTTTACTTGATTTGGGATTACCGCGGATTCGTGTCTGGCGGGTTTATTCCCGTAAAACGAAACCGCGGGAGTCTTCTCATTCCTGGCGAGCTTGTCTCTTCTGATTGGCGAGAATATTCCAGCGGCATGAAACCACTAGAAACTCTCCTCTCCTATCTGGCGACTTCAAACATTCTAGCTGGCAAGACAAATCATGCCGAGATGAAACTCGCCGAAATCTTTCACAAGTCTCCGTGGGTTCATATGTTTTGGACTGCTGGACATATGCCACCAAATAAACTTGCCATAATTGGCCTTTAAAAGTGTTTCTGCGGGTTTTGGCGTTCTGGCTAGCTGGACATATCCCGCCGCGTGAACTCGCTAGAATCCCTTGTCTCTCAAAAGCGTCTCCGCGGGTTCATTCGTTCTGCCTGGTTGGACATGTCTAGCGGCATGAACCCGCCGAAGTTGCAAATCCTTCACTTTCAATCCCTTTCATTTTCTTTCTTGATTTCCTAACACCTGCACATCATGGCACAACAAACACACAAAATACAACACATACTTCCTACGTTGATTAATCTACACGAATATGTTTAACATATAACGAGGATTTTAAAACCCCCAAACCTTTCTTTTGTCCACTTGATCATTTAAAGATCTAAATTGAAAGCTCATCGGGTAAACAAGAGCTCGATTAGGTTTTCAATTTCCCAACTACACGTTAAATCAATTCAATTTATTCAAAGCTTAAAATATGTACAATGCAAAAGACACCAATGTTTGCCAAGTGTGTCTTTGTTATACAATCTATGCACACTTAGACAAATATCAAACCATTCACCTACTCCAAGCCCCATCGAGAATGGGTGGTTCAATAACAACATACCCCTTGTCTTTCTTTTTGACCCAAAGGGGTCCTTTCCCTCTAAGCCCCTCCAACTTGGATTTTGCGATCCAAATGGACTTGACATTGGCTTTGGGAATTGGGGTGGCATATTTTCTAACCTGCCATCTTTTGTTTGGACAATTAGGCCTAATGTGGCCTATTCTATGGCAGTAATGGCATATGAGAGTGAAAATAGAAAATGTACCTCCCGATGTAGACTGTAGAGGTTGAATGTTGTTCTTCCTTCTAGGCCTCCGCCTAGGTTTTGGTTTCGAAGCAACAGTATGAGTCTCCTCGTGTGATGCATGCATTGTCTTCCTTAGAGGTGGCTTAACCACATCCTTGGAATTGACTGGCGTGCCTATCTTTGGCATAGCAATTTCAAATCGAGTTTCCACACTCTCCACTCTCAAGATCTCTAGGGCCTTGTCCCTAATGTATTTCCTCTTCCATGACGTTCATCTTGCCTTCGAATTCCTTGCTTAATGACTCATTCCTTTCTCCGAATTCATCCTTCACTAGGGAGAAGTCATCCTTGATTTTGTCTTGGAGGGCATAGTTTTCCTCTAAAGCCTCATCAAGCTTGGTAGTGAGTTCGAAGTTCCTTTCCACCAACTCTCAGTTCTCTTCCTTGAGTTAAGCAATGGTATCTTCGTAACTTGATGAGTCATGCTTCAAGAGCGAGGTCTTGTTAGTCACCTCGCTGTGAGCGAGTGCTACATACTCCCCGAAGGTAGAGTGGGGTTCATCATCCTGTTCGGCACTTGCGATGTTAAAACAAACACTACCCTTCAACAGGTTCTTCATGCTTTCAAACACTTCAAACTCTGCTGTTTGACCTAAAACCGTCATGGAGAGCCGTCCTTGTGAACATCGGTTATTGCCTTGGCAGTTGACATAAACGGTTGCCCTAGCAATATCGGTATCTCCCTTGCTTTAGATGAATCACTCTCCATCTCTAGAATAACAAAGTCAGCTAGGATGATCAACTCTCCCATCCTAACTAAAACATCTTCGACCACTCCTGTTGGATGTCATACTGAGCGGTCGGCTAATATCAACTCCATAGTAGTCGGCTTTAATCCTTCTAATCCTAAATCCTTGGACAATGCATAAGGCATTAGATTGATTGAGGCTCCTAGGTCTAACATTTCCTTCTCCTTTCGAGTTTCACCAACTGATATGGTAATGATGAAACTTCCCGAATCTTTCATCTTAGGTGGCAATGCCGTTTCCATGGCTGCACTTGTTTCCTTGGAGATCATAATTCTCTCTAGAAATTCCTTATTTCGTGCCTTTGAGTTGAGCTCCTTGAAGAATTTGGCGTATGCAAGCATTTTCTCCATCACCTCAAGCAGAGGAAGACTCACAATCACCTTTGATAGGATGTCATAGATTTCCCTGAAGGCTTGGTCCAACTTCGATTTCTGAAGCCTTCATGGTAATGGAATTGGACGCACATACGGGTTCAGAGATTTATGTATTCTAGAAGTGTCCTTCTGACCTAATTCCAGAACTCTGCTCGTTCCTATCCTTACTTGGGTGTCAAGATCACTCTTACTAGGCACTTCCTTTTTCACTTAAACATTAACAGGATTATCAGAATTTTCAGTTGGATATGGGTTAGAAAGTACCTTACCACTTCTGAGTACCGTGGCTGCCTTGGCTTGCTCAGATTGACTCGGGAGCTTCCTCAGCTCCTTCTTTTAACTAACTTCAGCATACTCCCCTATTTGTCTTTCTAATGTCTTGACTACTCCTTCCATGGAGGTAATCCTGGTGTGGTTAGAATCATTGGCGTAGTACTAATTAGTGGCCTCGTACTCATTGTCTCTCTGGTCCTGTTGGCGCCAAGGTAAGGCTTCATTTACCTTCCATGGTTAAGTACTCGGTTGTGGTCTTGGTTGGTGTCCCTGAGGTGGATACCAGTTGCTGTTGTTGCTGTTCTGTGGAGGTAACGGGGGATTCAAACAATGATTGTTTCCATAATTCTATTTAGGATGCCTTGCCCATCCCGGATTGTATATGTTGGAGAAAGGATCGTCCAACTGTCTTGACTGACGTGGTGGATACACCACTTGTATTTCATCCCTCCTAGGTGGCATTGGCTCAACCATGGGATTCATGTCCATCCCACGGTTTTCCTTAACAAAAAACCTGATCCACTACTATAGGTTGGTTCCCAAACCTACTCATGAGTGTCTCAATGTTCTTACTCATATCACTCATTTAGCTTGCCATTTCCATGCTCACTCCTCCTCGACTACCTCGAGTGTTCCTTTGCTGGGAATTCTGTTCAAGCATCTTGTACTTATCAAACACAAACTATGCCGTTTTCTCTCGCATCTCTCTTTTACATGCGTTATCAACAATCGCTTGTGAGAGCCCCGTCAATCCATCATAGAATGATTGAATTTGTGATACTAAAGTATACTCGTGATGAGGGCACTGTGCTAAAAGTAGCTTGAATCTACCCCATGATTCATGAAACGCATCCCCTTCCCTTTCCTGGAAATCAGCTATCATACTTCGTATTTCCTTCGTCTTCCATGAGGGAAAATACTTGGCAAAAAACTTCTGCTCCACACCGCTCCATGTGGTAAGTGATCCTGCTGGTAATGCCATGAGCCACTTCTTGGCGTCATCTCTCATGCAATACGAAAAACATCGCATGCGTAAGTGATCCTCTGTCAGATTCCTGAGTGGAAAAGTAGTCACCACATTATAATACTCCTTCATGAATTGAAGGCAGTCTTCGCTTAGGTTACCACCAAAGTGCGGAAGTGTGTTATAATGCAAGTTTTTCAATTCGTAATTCCTCTGGGCATCATCTAACAATATAGCTGAAGGATGTGATCCAACGGTAGGCAATGAGAATTCCTTCATCACCCATGGATCCTGTCCTTGCTCTGAACCAGTGGATGTACTACTAGAAGAGGTTGACCCTTCCTTAAGGTCGGATAGTCCTCTGGGATTGTCCGTCATGGTCGGTAGCCTTGCTATGCGATCAATGTTTTCAACAAAAGGTTCTAGCGGACTTCCCAAAGATCGTCATCCGTGCATCAATTCGTGACAAGAAACCTGAAAGTACACTAACCAAAACTACCAAAAGGTTAAGTGCTCAAAACAGAAATTTACTGCGATTATGTAAAGATTCAATTAACTATGAGCTAAAAAGGTGTAATGCCTCCCGGCAGCGGCGCCATAGATTTTGACGCGTCTGAACCGGTTCTACAAATGTCACTACAAATTAACCTATTTTATACTAGAGGGACCCGTGAGTCTAGTGACCCTATTGCAAGTGCACAAGTCATTGGACTAGTGTAGTGAGCAAGTAAGGGTATCGTTCCCACGAAGGATTAGCAATATTTTTACGCCTAAGTAGCAAATCTCTACAATCTCCAAACTATTGCTAATAAAGGTCTAATTAAATTATCTAAATGATTAACACATTAACTATGCTAAGATTGAAATTGGCTAAGTAACAATTACAACTAATTGATTTAAATTCTAGATTAAAAGTTGCTAGGGGATAGATTCATTCAAGTATTAACCTAAATACTAATCAATCATTCTTTAAGCTCAATCACAATTCACTAACATGCATCTATTCATATGAAATTATAAGCATTAAACCTCATCTCTAATCATAATCTTAGGCTAGAAAGGTGATTAGAGGAGATTTACTCAAGGTGTTAGTAGAGATTTACAAGTTAGTAATCTCTACAACATAGATGGCATAAGAGGTACATGCAATAAATGGTCTTAAGCATACAAGTTCATCAAGTTATTATGCATTAATGAAGGATTGGTAATTGCAACTACCACACATACATGAATTAAAAGGCACATGCATAACTTGAGAAGGTGATATCAATATGATTGATTATATGGCAAGGTTAATACAAGAATTACATCTAATCCCCTAACAATGAGGATTAGTTACACATAGAATAAAAGTTACTAAGAAATACAAACAAAGGAAACAATACCAATCGAATTTCTTGTGAAGTGGAAATGATCCTTCTTGCAATCCAAGAAACAACTCTTCTAAGGAAACTTGGAGTAATCACACAAAGGAACCAAAATATGGGTGTTTGGTTGCCTACAAAGTAACCAAGAAAGCTATCTTGACTTTTCTACAACTATCTAACAAACCTTCCCTATTGATTTCCCAAAAACTCTATGTTACTTCTCCAAATTCTCTGTATTTTTCTCTATCTACTTCTAACTAAAAATTGTCTATATTCTACATACATCTCTAAGTGTGGTGGTTGAGAGTATTCATAGAGACATCCCCTCTATTTTTCTATGCATTTTCGGTGGTGTGGGCCTCTCAAGGACATTAGGTGGCAAAAAGGGTTCATTTGATTGGCTTTGGGGTGAGATTCGATCCACTTGCAGCTCGAAAATGTGCTCGGCGGGTATGTGTGGTGGCTTTATTCCCGCGGCATGAACCCGCCAGGCTTGTATTTTCTTTCTTCGCGGACTTGTTCCGCGAGACTTGTCTCTCCATGAATCATGCCTAAACTCGCCAAAGTTGCGGCAAGTTTGTACGGCGGGACTATTCCAGCAAGGTAGAGGGTCTGGACTCGCCGGACACTTTTGAGGTGCATCTCCGCGGCTTCATGCAGCGGCTTCATTCTAGCTAGGCAGAATGTTTGAGCTCGCCGGACACTGTTGAGTGTGCCACGGCTTTGTGCAGCAGGACATGTCCCGCCGAGCAGGATGTATGAACCCGCCGGGCTTGCTCTTCTTTTATTTTCTGCCTCATTTGCCCTTTTTTCCTTACTTTGGACCAAAATGCCCCTAAAACTCCTGAGTTACCTAAAAAGACTTATTTACAACATTAAATACATAAATGCTTGGAAAACGGTTACAAAAACCAAGTAAATGGGCGCTTAAATGTGAACATTTAGAACGCGATCACTTTCCCGTTAGTTCAGTTGACAAGAAAGAAGCCGCCAGCCAGAAGGAGCAAAGCCGCGGAAGAAGTCGGTTTATGCCCGCGGATTCAGACTGGCTAGAACAAAGCTGTGGGAAAGTTGATCCAAAGCTGCAGACCCCCTGAAAGAAGACCCCGCGGGATCCAACCGCTAGATGAAACCCGCGGATGGAAGTCGCGGACAACACGTTGGGGGCATTTATGACATTTCTCCTTTGCCAAATTGAAGGAAAGTCATAAATAGTCCATTTTCTGATACAAAGGAAAAAAGAGTGAGTGAGAGGAAAAAGATAGAAAAGGAGAGAGACTCTCTTGAGTATAGACTAGTTCTTGACTTACTTAAGCATTAAGTAATTTCTCTTAGCAAGTAATTTTGTAATAGAATAGTTACACTCTTCTTAGTTGTAATCACTGTGAAGGAGAGCTGCCTTCTTGGAATCCCACACGAATTCAAGGGTTGTATCTCTTACCTTTCTTACTTTTCTTTATTTCATTCCTTGTGTAATTATCATGTGTAACTAACCAACTTTTGTTGGGGGATTTATGTGATAATGATGTGAGCCACCTAGTCCTTCATTCTCTTTATGGATAATCACTTATCACTTATCATTGTTGAAAGTATACAAACAAGGTTAAATAGCTTAAAGCATACCTAAAGGGGGGGGGGGTGTGTGAATAGGTTTTTTACGCTTTTTTCGAACCCTTGAAACAAACGTTCGTTTGTCCCTCAAGGTAGCTTTACATACAACACATAATCCAAAGAGTTCATACATAGACAAGATAATCATGTAATCATTTAGGCATAGTCTATGTAAACAAAATAGGCTGCATGAGGTTCAAAAACATAAAGCAATCAAATCAAAGTTCACTTGTATTATAATATTGTTCAATGAATTACAAGTGCAAACAAATACAAATAAATCAAAGAAACAAAGAATAAAATAATTGTATTTATACAAAAGAATTGTATTTACAAATATGATCAAAAAGAATATGAATTACAAATCACACTTTACACAATCTTGCTTCCAAATATATCACAAGTGAATATAGTACCACAAGATTGAAACATACACATAAACATATATTAAAGAGAGATAGAAAGAATTAACACAAGAGATTTTTTAACGTGGTAAAACCTCCAAAGAGGAAACATCCACGGGTTGAACTACAACCATTGGGTACTTATATATATTGGAAGGTAAATTAGAAATTTCACAAAGTGACCAATCTTTAGCTCACCTACCTAGTGGAGTCTATGTCTACCCAACCCTATTGGAATGTATGAAATTCCTCAATGATGCGGAGCCACCATATATTGGACAACATACAAAACC
>VAHF01000099.1:0-85172 GCA_008009225.1 Acer yangbiense | reverse complement strand
TCTACCATAGGACTTTCTTGCTCTCAACCTCTTCCAGAGAAGCCAACTATCATTACCCTTTCCTTTAACAATACAATTGCCACCTTTCCCACACAATAACCAATTGATCCAACATTCACACCACAAACCTCAACATTCTCACCACAAACCTTCCTCTTTTCGGTTTCCCCACTGTTTGCCAACATTGGTAAACACCACCCCAGCTTGTTTTTAGCTTTGAGTTGTCCCCACTAGCACTTCCCTTATCCTTAATGCTCTTACTAGAGTTAAGAGAAGCAGAACTAAGATTGTCTCCCCACCCACCCTTAACCACATGGGATTGCCTTTCAGATTTAAGTGCTGAGAAGCACCTCTCTTGATCAGGTTTTATTTTCGTCTTTCTTTGGGACTGTCCATCATACTATCTCTCATCTCACCGCATCCCTTTCAATATGTTTGGACTTGCTTTAAAACAGAGTCTACCTCTACCCCTAAAATTAGCTCATTGCCCACAGATTCCTTATTGGCCATCTTCACCAAACGATCTCTTGTGAACGCACCTCTTCCTGCAAATCAAGGAATTCTCTCTATCATAAGAATCCACCTTCATCTCATCTTCTACCATTTGACCAAAAAAAAAACCATTCTCCACACACAACCTTAACTCACATGAGACTGATTTACAACCTGGAATTAGGACCAAAATTCTCCCTCTATCCAACCGATTTCTCAACACCGAGTCTTTATCAACAAAAGGAGGTTCACCTATCATCCACCCCAACTTCTTGAAAAAACCGTGGTTCCACAAATACAAAGGAATCCCTGAGCAAGGATCCAAGTTGCTCTAGCCTGAGGGATCAACCCATCGAACCAATTAACCCGGATGAAAAGCAATCATCCCACAAAAAACGGCTCTTGATGAAACCTTCCTTTTCATTCTCCATAGAATGCATTTGTCACCAACATAAGAAGAAGAGAACTTCGTTCCCTCTATGTTTTAGACGCTGATTGACACTAGACACCCTTGAAAACGTTCTAAGAATTCCGACAGCGCAATTTTTGAGCCAGTCCTGATCATTCTTCTGTTGTTTTCCATTCCATGGTAAACATTCCTTTTTTTTTCCACTTGGCTAGTCGAGTTCTTAGTCAAGTCTCCCTCTTACACACTTCAACAAAGGAAGCTTTTCCACCCACCGACTGAACGGTCCTGTCGTTTGGCTATGCTGCCCATTTCTTGAGGGTTTAATGTCATTGTCAACAATCTTACAGATTGTTGATACCGTTCTCAAACTTTCCATAATATTTTGTATGTGTGAAGCAATTATTGTTTAAGAGTTATTATATATTTTTTTTTCAAGAAACAGATTACAGAAAGTGTATTTTTTTTATGAAAGGAATATGAGGTTTATTAGATTTACTGTGTAGAAGATTTTTTTTATTCATACGATTTGTTGGTTTAAATTGGATTGTACTTGAAGTACTTGACGATGAAGTATTTGAAGCACAGTTTGAGAGACTGACTTCGCGTGATTGCGTCCAACAAAGGACAGGAATGTTTACGAACTCAGATACTTCAACATTGCAGAGAATGAGGTGAGGAGGAAGATTAAAATTCTGGGGTCTGAGTTTTTGGCTTTTTGTTTTTTTTAATCTACAGTAAAATTCGTGTGGTGCGACATTATAGGCTTATTTGCTCTATAGTTAGGAGTGCTTTTTTGTACTTTTGGAATGAAGTCACAATAGAAAATTTTTGCAATGCGAAAACTCTCTTTTATGTTAATTTGCCTGGTTTGATAATGCACGAATGATTGATTTGTGATCTTCTGTTGTGTGAGTATATGCTTCCTTGGCACGGTACCTGTTTGTTACTCAAAAAAAATCTAGGTGGAAAAGATTAACCATTCGATGAGGGTTGGTTTTCTCCCATTTATCATAATATTTGAGAAGGAAGTGTCCCAGAAGTTTGTCGAGACCTACCGAGATCAAATATACACGTGCACTATGAATATCAAGGTCTGAAGCATTCGCAGAATCCAACCAGTCTCTGTCTAATGTTAAAGCAAGCAGAGGCAAATTCCTGTCACAAGTGTGCAAGAATCTCACTGGGAAAAAAAAGGCTAGTAAACAATTTGAGTAATGGACCAACACGAATATATAATACCTCCAGTATGTGAAAGTATAAAGATTGAGATTTCAAAATCAAAATAAATCCAACAATCAGTACAGCAATTTCACCATATATGTATGTATAGTACAAACCCAGCAGCACAGAAATAAAAACAGTGAAAAGCTTTTAGCCTAAAGTCTTGGCTTGTAGTTGAACCCCATTTGAGTGTTGTGGGCATGGTCAGCTTCTAGCTTTCTTCACATATGAGTTGATATGACAAACTTAGATTCTGATGAGAACAAGACAGAGGAAATTCTTGTATTAATCATTGACAATATGCAATTTAATTTTTATTTTAATTGCTGGGACTGACCTATAACTACTCGGCTAGGGTGGGTACCCAAACCGCTAAACCGATCAACCCGCCCAAACCAAACCAATTTAAACGGGTTGATTTGGTAATTTTATTAAATAAAATAAACCGATTGAGTTGTTTTTGAGCTACCCAATTGGTTTGGGTTGGTTTGTGGGTTGTGTTTTATCAAACCGCATAACCCAATCCAAACAATTACATAATTAAATATATATAAAATAAATAATATATATATATATATATATATATATATATATATATATATATATATATATATATATATATTAATTAAATTATCTGACAAAACAAACAAAAACTAAAGTTAACCCAATGTAATAAGAAGTGAACTTCGAAACTTCAAAGTAGTTACTTGGATGGTGGTGGATATTATTAATTTAGAAACTTAAACGATTTAGTTTTATTTTATAAGTTTTAGACGTTCTACACTTGAAGATTTTTTTTTAACGATTGTTGTTCTACACTCGAGTTAAATTTAGTATTATAAATTAATATTATTGTTTATCTCATTGATAATTGGTTTAACTACTTATATTGATAATTTAACATTATTAAATTTATTCAAATAAAAAATAATACATATAATTATTTTCTTAAACCGTTAAACCAAACCGATTTTTATTGGTTTTGTTTGGTTTGGTTTGGTTTTACCTTATAAATGGTTTGGTTTGGGTCATAAAAAATGAAACCGATTTTATTGTGGTTTGGTTTGGGTATAATCAAACCCAACCCATGCCCACCCCTAAGTACTCCTATTTACAGGAAAAAAGAAGCAGCTAGCAGTGCAAATAAGTCATCAAAATCTGCTACAACTTGCCCTCTCAATGCCCTATAAATAAGTCATTGCATGAAAGTATCTCTACAAAACAAGCTTGCATTGAATTGAAGCAATGGCCTTGAACTTGAAATCACTTCTCTTTCTTTCTCTCTTCATTGCTTTAGTGGCAGCTCCCATTGCTGAAGCAACTGTCCCCATTCGTTTGATCCAAATTCAAGGCAGTGTGTTTTGCAATCTCAATGGCACTATGCTTGTCAATGGAATCGCAAGCCCACCTTTCTCAAGTAAGTTACAGACAGGAGCTTTTACCTGATTCATTCAGTTAGAGTTCAAATCAGTAGTAGAAGATCCTGATTCGGTAATTATTTCACTAACAGTTTACTTACACTTACAAGCAACATATATAACAAATGAAAATGTTGTATGATATTTTTTCAGATGCTCTGGTGCAATTGCGATGTGGACCTGCAAATCTCCTCGTTTCCTTTGCGATAACGAACAGGGAAGGAATGTTTTCGAATATTGCGTTGTTCCCTTCAAATTTGAGTCTCACTTCACTGCTGAGCACCTGCAACCTGCTGGTCAACACGCCGCTCTCCAGATGCAACTCCACGTTGCCTTCTGTTGGACGCCTGCGGTCGCCAATACGGTTTATCGGAAACGTTACGCTCGGCCTCAACAACATCCTCAACGTCACGATCGTCGGTCCTGTCGGATTCACACTCTCGGCCTGATGACTTCAACATCATTAGTACAACATATATACATATATGAATAAGGTCACCTGAAAGACCAAAGACTGTTTGTTTTCTGTGTTCCCAAAATATGTAGTTATTGTCTCATTGTGTTGTAATTTGCTTAATTTGCTTCTGCAAAGCAATTCAAGCAATAAAAGTTCACATTTTATCTGTGCGGTTTCCAACACTAATAATATATACAGTACCTTTATCAATATATATATATATTACTTTTGTATTTTCTGTAAGAGCATCGATTATTAACACGGTTTTTAAATTAGTAAGAACAACTTGTCACCACGAGCGCCGATTCACGGTGTCTTAGATTTGAGGTCATACGACTATATTTATACGATTAATTAATAGTCATTGAATTTCAATCCAAAGATTCACACAAAAGTTAAAGGTTTGAATCTCTCATGTAAAAGTCTATTAATATAGATCATATATATTAGCTAATATATATCATCTATCTGCTGTGCTTGGTCTTGGCTGTCTGCGGCTTCTGTGTGTTTTGGGTGTTCCCCTGTTTTGGCTCTGTTGCCTTTGCCTTTGGGCTGTGTTGGGTGTGTTTTGGTTGTGTGCTTTGGTTTGCCTTGCTTGGTGTCTTTGTCAATAAAGTTTGCCTTTTAAAAAAAAAATATATTAGCTAATAGTGGTGACGCAGTCCGATCCCAAGCCAACAAATTTTTTAAAAGGTTTAATTAAATTTTATTTTAATTTAATTAAACTCTCATTTTTTTTTCTTGAATTAAGCATAAATATCAGAAATTATTTGATATATTAACAGATGAAAATTAATTCTCATTTACTATATTTCATTTATGAAATTGAACCAACATATTTTTTAAAAGAAATGTATAGGGGTAATTACCCTGGTGATCATCAAATTTTGCCATCACTATCAAAATGACCATCAAATGGGGAAATGGATGAAAAATGGCTACTTTTTGCAAACATTGTTACACTAATGGTCATTCCATCCAATTACATCCAATAAATAGCATTTTGGTAAATAAGAGGATGACATTAATTTATTTTAAATGTTTTTTTGGAAATCAATTTTTTCTTTTGTTTTTTGAAACTAATAATTATATTTAGTGTGTATATACATATAGTATATCTCAAGCATATATATATATTTATATATGTATATATATTTATTTCTTTTTTGAGAAGATTAAGGCTACAAAATCTAAAATTTCTAAAAAATATATTTGAGATAAGTTGAAAAGAAATATATATATATATTCTTTTTTGGGAAGATTAAGGCTATAAAATCAAAAAATTCTAAAAAACATATTTGAGATAAGTTGAAAAGATATATATATTCTTTTTTTAAAAGACTAAGGTTACAAAATCTAAAAATTCTAAAAAATATATTTGAGATAAGTTAAAAAAATATATATATGTAATACAGTCTTTCTATTATCAGTTCTAACTGATATAAAATATATCAGTTCCTTGTATGTGAACCATTGGATTTAAAAGATGATTTGACAAGTGCATGCAGCCAAGTCAAAGTATTTAAATCCAATGACCCACATGCAAGGAACTGATATATCTTTTGTCAGATCGAACTGATAATATAAAAATTGTATATATATATTGTTGGGGATAATCCTCTAGTACCGATGAATGCGGAAACGCCGTGCCTAATATACGCCCATAACTCATGGCAAATAATAACGTCAATAAGCAGAAAAATAGATGAGAGAGAATAAAACAATCACAATACAACATATACGTGGAAAACCCAAAACGGGTAAAAAACCGCGGGCCGTCAAAACGACAGAGA
Source organism: Acer yangbiense (assembly GCA_008009225.1). NCBI lineage: Eukaryota > Viridiplantae > Streptophyta > Magnoliopsida > Sapindales > Sapindaceae > Acer > Acer yangbiense. The sequence goes on along the minus strand of VAHF01000099.1, from coordinate 79,382 downwards.
AAGTTTCACTATATGATAAATTGTTACAACCATATACTCCAGGATTCTCTCTCACACCTAACCCCAAACCCCACTCACAAAATCCTCACCGAGTACCCTAAAATATCCCCTAGGTCTCCCCTAAATATCACCCACGGATCTCTAACTTGATCCACCGATATTCCCTTGGATCCCTCCTCGGATATTCCCATTGGGTCTCCCTGGATCTTACTCACACTCTCTGATGTTACATGGTGTTCAACTCACCCATCAACCTAATTACAAGGTTCTATTTATACTAGTTACAGTGAGTATAATATAAAAAAAAATCCTACTCCTAAACGTACAAGACTTACTTGTTCCACATAAATACTATTTCCTTTTATGACAAGTCTTCTTGTAGGGAGCAAATCATTTTCCTTCAAGCACAAGAACTTCCAGAAGAATACCTTTTCCTATTATGCGCAACATTCCCGATCTCAGCAATACATCGTCTTCGCCATATTGGTTACGGTGTGCACCTCGCTCCCAATCCACCACGAAACAACTTCTGCTCATTTACCGCTCCATGTTGCCGCTGTCCACCATGACCGCTGCCAGTACCGCTGCCATGACTATAATGGTCACCGCAGCAGTACAAACTGGAATTGGACCGTTGCCTTTGCGCTGTCGAACAATTGGCAGCGGTATCCTACCGCTGCCATGACCGCTGTCAAAGCCACAGCGGCTTGGCAGCGGTTTCGGCTGTTCTCCGCTTCTTCAGTTCGTCTTAAATTTCAACCTCCCTCAGACACCATAATTCAACTTCCAAACGTATCTCATGTCTCCAGGAAGCTCCACATCAGTTGAGTCTTGTTTGGTACACATCGGGATCATTTGAGAATACGAGCCAAAACCTAACAATTCTCCCATTTGGCTTGAATTCTTAAAACTTTGTCCATAGCCACGATTCTCATCATCGAGAATCAACATACCCCACCACAAGGTATAACCACTTAAGAACGAACCATCCTAAGATTTTTCTTTACACAATTTTGTGTTCGTTGTTCCGGCACCATGTCGAAATAACCTGCTGAAATTGTGGTGCAACTCCTCAAGTCAGATTTCCAGGGAGTTCGTCAGCCATCGACATCTTTGTCCACCATACACCATGCATCACTTTCTGACCAATGCCTTGTGCACAATTATGGACCACTAGCAGCAACATATCCTCTTCCATGGCCAGTGGGGAAAACTGCCAAAAGGATAAACAAGTCCTTACATCACCCAACCCTGTGAAAGACTTACTACTAGAAATTGGGAGTGCTCTGCCGGATAAGCCCCACACCATATCATAGAGAGATTTTTTTTTTTTTTTGATAGTTAATCAGCTTCTTGTATAACCTAGATTGAATCTCCATGACTTATATATGTCACCACAAGCCAAACTTCTGCTCCATCAATATTCTTCCTTTCATCAAACCCTAACGAGTTCAAATACCGCCTTCAAGACGTATCTCCTTTGCTAAACCATACTAGGCAACCATGATCATCATTATCCCAATGCCACCAAGTCCTCCATACGATCTCCCGTAAAGACTTGTCACTGCCATCGCCAAACCATAAGGCTCTGATACCAATTGTTAGGGATAATCCTCTACTAGTACCGATGAACGCGGAAACGCCGTGCCTAATATACGCCAATAACTTATAGTAAATAATAACGTTAATAAGCAGAAAAATAGATGAGAGAGAATAAAACAATCATAATACAAGATATACGTGGAAAACCCAAAACGGGTAAAAAACCACGGGCCGTCAAAACGACAGAGAAAGTTTCACTATATGATAAATTGTTACAACCATATACTCCAGGATTCTCTCTCACACCTAACCCCAAACCCCACTCACAAAATCCTCACCGAGTACCCCACAATATCCCCTAGGTCTCCCCTAAATATCACCCACGGATCTCTAACTTGATCCACCGCTATTCCCTTGGATCCCTCATTGGATATTTCTATTGGGTCTCCCCGGATCTTACTCACACTCTCTGATGTTACATGGTGTTCAACTCACACATCAACCTAATTACAAGGTTCTATTTATACTAGTTACATGGAGTATAATATAAAAGGAAATCCTACTCCTAAACGTACAAGACTTACTTGTTCCACATAAATACTATTTCCTTTTATGACAAGTCTTCTTGTAGGGAGCAAATCCTTTTCCTTTAAGCACAAGAAATTCCAGAAGAATACCTTTTCCTATTATGCGCAACATTCCCGATCTCAGCAATACATCATCTTCGCCATATTGGTTACGGTGTACACCCCGCTCCCAATCCACCACGAAACAACTTCTGCTCATTTACCGCTCCATGTTGCCGCTGTCCACCACGACCGCTGCCGGTACTGCTGCCATGACCACAGTGGTCACCGCAGCGGTACAAACTGGAATTGGACCGCTGCCTTTGCGCTGTCGAACAATTGGCAGCGGTATCCTACCGCTGCCATGACCGCTGCCAAAGCCACAGCGGCTTGGCAGCGGTTTCGGCTGTTCTCCGCTTCTTTAGTTCGTCTTCAATTTCAACCTCCCTCAGACACCATAATTCAACTTCCAAACGTATCCCATGTCTCCAGGAAGCTCCACATCAGTTGAGTCTTGTTTGGTACACATCGGGTTCATTTGAGAATACGAGCCAAAACCTAACACATATATATATATATATGTTTGAGATATGCTATATGTATATGTACACACTAAATATAATTATTTGTTTCAAAAAACAAAAGAAAAAATTGATTTCCAAAAAATATCTAAAATAAATTAATGTTATCCTCATATTTACCAAAATACCACTTATTGGATGGAATTGGATGGAATGGTCATTAGTGTAACAATGTTTGCCAAAAATGACCATTTTCCATCCATTTCCCCATCTAGTGGCTATTTTGATAGTGGTGGCATAAGTTAATGGCCACCGCGGTAATTATCCCTTATAAATTTGAATGTTGGACGTAAGATTAAATAATTTACAATCTCATTAATGTAAGATTAAATAATTTATTGTGTTGAATTATATATCTCAACTTTCGTCAGAGTAAGCATAATTTAAACAAATATATCCTCATTTTCATATCAAAAATTAATCACATGGGAAAATAAATAAAAATAAAATTTATATATTCATCAATTAATATTTTAAGTGACGAGATGAGGTTGGTTCAATGGGTATACCCCTCACACCTATACCATGAATCGAGCATGAATTGGATTTCAAACCGAAATCGTCGATGCTGCCATAAATTTGATTTTCATAGTTAAACTAAAAAAAACCAGTATAAATTGGACTAAGAAAACACATTAAATATAAATATAATCAAAGAAAATGATCAAATCAAAAAATTGATACAATACTTGCATTGGATAACTTGTTTTATGGTTTCGACGATTTCTGTTTCAAACCAAAAGCGTTGAAACTGCCAAAACTAAGGTTTAATTAATTTGTATAAAGTTTAATGTAAATATTAGTGAAAAAAAAAATGAACAAATGAAAAACTGGCTATAATATTACTTGTATATAAGAATCCGTTTGTGTGGTTTCGACGGATTTGGTTTCAAATTGAAACCGTTGAAACCGTGATCAAAACCCAAGTTCTCATAGTTGAATTACTGAAATTGAGTATCAATTGGACTAAGAATGCAAGTATAACTATGTAACGTGAATATAGGCAACAAAAACAATTGAATGAAAAAATTGCTACAGTACTTGTAAGCAATTAAGAACTCGTTTTGGTGATTTCAGCGGATTCCGTTTCAAACCGAAACAGTCGAAATTGCCGTGATTTAGTTTTACATAGTTAAACTATAAAAAATAAGTATAAATTGGACCGGGAAATTAACACTTCTAATGTAAATATAATCAACAAAAATTATGAAAGTAAAAATTTGGCTACAATATATACTTGCATTGAATAATTTGTTTTGTGTTTTTGACGAGTTTGGCTTCAAACCAACACTTTCGAAACACCGATAAAACTAGAATTTAACGAGTATAGATCGGATTAAGAACATAAATTTAACGTAAATTTCAAACCTTGGTCAGATTTCATGGGATAAAAAGATCATTGACCCATTCAAACAGTTTATGTTGTCAAATAACTGACTGGTAGAGTCTGAGTGAATAAGTATTTGAATGAGTCAAATTAGGATTCAACTGAGGTTTCCTAGGTCGACCAGTATCAGGTGGGCCTAAACCGGCTCCAACACGAAGTTGGTCGTGGGCTTAGGAGTTGGGCTTAAAGGCCATTTTTGGCTACCACACATATCATGACATGTTCTTTTGCCACGCATAAATTTAACACATCCAAGGTTATAGAGTGGTGCTATTGGCACAACCCCCTACCGGTCTATTTATGCACCACTTTTTAAATTTTTGATTTAATTAAATAAAATTAAATGTTTTTATTAATTTTTTTTATTTATTTCCAAAACTACCCTTTTTACCTATTTTTCAAACTTAATACACTCATATCTGGTCTCTCTATCTCTGATCTCTATACACCCCTCTCTCACCTCCATTGAACGGTTTATTTTTTCTTCTTATTTCTTTTTCTTTCTTTGTGTTTTTTTTCTTCTTCTTCTTGTTTCATGGTGGAAAAGAAAAAACAACACGATTGCTTCAACGCAACGGCAGTTTGATATCATTATAAAAAAAAAAAATTAACTTCTAGAGAATGAATTGTTTCCAGATGTTTAATGTCATTGTCAAACAATTCTTACAGATGCTTGATACCGTTCTTAGGCTTTTCCATAATATTTTGTATGTGTGTAAGAAGCAAATTTTATTGTTTAAGAGTTAAATTTTTTTTTTCCAAGAAACAGATTACAAGAACGTGTTTTTTTTTATATTTATTTTATGAAAAGGAATATGAGGTTTTATTAGATTTACTTTGCAGAAGATTTTTTTTATTCATACGATTTGTTGGTTTAATATTGGATTAGGTACTTGAAGTACTTGATATAGAGAATAATACTTATTAGTTTATTCACATTTGTATAAACATATATATATATATATAGGACTATAGGAGCATGTACAGGCAGTGATTACAGGAGAAGAGTTTTACATAGAATCAAAGACTAAAGAGATAATCCTAGGAGAGCACTAATTGTTGGTGATAATAACAGATGTAGATAATTACAATATCATCAGGTTGAGTTATCTATAATATGCCCCCGCAAGATGGTGGGCATTTCAGAGACACCAATCTTGGAACGTAATAGCGCAAACCTTGTACTAGATAGTGGCTTGGTGAGTGAATCAGCTAACTGATCCGCGAACGCCACATGCGATACCCGAAGTTGTCCACGTTGAACTTTTTCACGAACAAAATGAAAATCAATGGCGATATGCTTCATTCGGGAATGGAAGACCGGATTAGAGCACAAGTATGTGGCGCCAATGTTGTCACAAAAAATAGTTGGAGGTGATGTAGATCAAGTGGCTGATTCATTCATGATGAAGAGGGAACATCCCAAATTCAAGGGCAATTGAATTTTCAATCCTACTAGTCCGGGCGATGGAGTCGGAATGACGTGAAACTTTGACAGTTGATGCGTTTCGGTGAGACCTTTCAAAGCCACCAGCTTTGCTTGTGAGGCATACCCTATTTTAGCCAAATTCCGTCGTTTAGGCCCGAAAAGTCCGTTTTTGCCGTTTTAGGAAAGTTTCGTTTTTGCTATAAGTTGAGCTTTACATTCCGGATTTGACTTCCGTCAACTCTCTGGTGCTTAGAATCTTTAGTAGTTTTAATTTCCGCAATTATCTCATTTCTTTCCATTTTTGGTAATTTTAGTTTTTTTCCCGTTTCTTGTCCAACAAGGATTAGGGTTAGGGTTTTGCTTTAAATATGCTTGTAAGCCTTTTGGCCGAATTATTCAATTATTCAATAATATTTCAGAGTTCTTTTTGAGAGTTTCTCTCTTTTTCTGGTAGATTCCAGAGTTTATCAAAAATATTGACGTTGGTCGTATTCTTTTATTATTTCCGCTGCGTCAATTGGTATCAGAGCACGGATTTGCCGATCTTAATGGCAACTAACGGAGCAGGAGATGGAAACCCTATTGGTGGTGATCGTGGGGTAGAGGCTTTATGGACGGCGATGGAGGAAACATGGCAACAGGTTGCGCAGATTCGTGACATGCTTGCTGGAGCGAACCTCAATGCTAACAACAGGCCACCAGTTGACAGGACACGCGCCGAAGGATTTGCCCGAGGCCAACCTGCTGACAGGAGACGTAATCAACCATCTCGTAATCAACCTGATAGCGATGGTGACTCAGAAGACGAAGGTGACGAGGGATATGGTTTAGTACAGCCGGTGAGACGACAGAGAGAACATGATGATTATCGGTTGAAGGCAGAGCTTCCAAGTTTCAATGGGAACCTACGTATAGAGGACTTCCTTGACTGGATTACAGAAGTGGAACGGTTCTTTGAGATGATGGAGATACCTGACGAAAAGATGGTGAGATTCGTGGCCTTCAGATTGAAAGGAGGGGCTGCGGTATGGTAGGATCAGTTACAGAAGAACCGACAGCGACAAGGAAAAGCACTTGTGAGGACATGGCGTAGAATGAAACAACTTATGATGGGTAGGTTTCTGCCACCGGATTACGAACAATATTTATTCCAATTGTTGCAGGCTTGTTCGCAGGGTTCCAAATCGGTGTTTGAATACACATCGGAGTTTTCTAGGCTGATAGAGCAGAATAATCTGAATGAAACGGAGGGGCAACGTGTAGCCAGGTACTTGAATGGGTTGAAATCGTCACTTCGAGATAAAATCGGGCTGCAAGTAATTTGGACCGTGGAAGAAGCTCATAATCTAGCATTGAAGGCCAAGTTGTTGGAACGCAGAGGTGGAACCTTGGGATTCAGAAGAAACAGCATAGATTCGTCATTTGCTAACAGGGATAAGGGTATTCAGTTATCAGGTCCGTAAAACCAGTCGAAAGAAGGGGGCAGCAGCAGCAACCCGACAGCAGTTCCAGCCAATAGGAGTGTACCTAGAAATCCGAACCCCAATCCTTATGCTAGACCTGCACCAGGAGTGTGTTACAGATGTAGGAAACCTGGGCATCTTTCTAATGCATGTCCGGATCGCCCTAGGCCAGTGAATTGGGTGGAAGGGGAAGACGGAGACCCAGATGTTCTTGAAGACGTTGAAGAAGAAGGTGATGCGTACGAATGGGCAGAATTCGCTGAAGAGAATGGAGAGTGGGTCAATTGTGTAGTGCAACGTGTACTGTACGCTCCAAAGCAAGACGAATCTGGTCAGCGAAATAACATATTTCGATCTTGCTGTACAATCAGTTAAAAAGTTTGCGACTTGATCGTGGACAGTGGGAGTTGTGAAAACTTCGTTGCAAGGAGACTGGTAGAACACCTGAAATTACCAACCGAGAAGCATCCAACTCCATATACTATCGGCTGGATCAAGAAAGGGCCAACAGTAAAGGTAACTGAGATTTGTCGTGTTCCTATTTCTATTGGTAAAATATATAAGGATGAGATAATCTGTGATGTGGTTGATATGGATGCTAGTCATGTGTTGTCGGGTCGGCCGTGGCAGTACGATGTTGATATTACCTATAGAGGTCGTTATAACACTTATTTGTATACCTGGGATTCACACAAAATTGCTATGGTACCGTCCAAACGAAAGATAGTGCCTAACAAACCTTCTGAAGTGGAGAAACAATCCTTTTTGACCGTGACCGGATCCGACACAGAATTTGTGGCAGATGTTAAGGGTGCACATGAGGTTTTTGCTTTGGTAGTTAAAGCTCTAGTGGTAGAGGGGAAAGAGGCCCCGATAGTAGATGTTCCTGAGAAAATACAACCGCTGCTAGAATAATTCAGAGACATTACTTCAGAGGATTTACCTGACAACTTATCTCCATTGAGAGATGTTCAACATCATATAGACCTATTACCTGGGGCGAGTTTACCCAATCTGGCACATTATCGGATGAGTCCGAAGGAGAACGAAATTCTGTGAGAGAAGATTGAAGAATTGTTACATAAGGGTTTTATATGAGAGAGCATGAGCCCTTGTGCGGTTCCCGCGTTATTGACGCCAAAGAAAGATGAGAGTTGGCGTATGTGTGTGGACAGTCGAGCTATCAACAAAATAACCATCAAGTACCGATTCCCAATTCCCCATTTAGATGACATGTTGGATCAACCGGAGGGTTCTAAACTGTTTTTGAAAATTGATCTGCGCAGTGGGTATCACCAGATTCGGGTCAGACCAGGGGATGAGTGGAAGACAGCATTCAAGAGCAAGGATGGATTGTATGAATGGCTGGTTATGCCGTTCGGATTGTCAAACGCACCCAGTACTTTTATGCGAGTGATGAATCAGGTATTGAGGCCTTTTGTGGGAAAATTCGTTGTTGTTTATTTTGACGACATTCTCATCTATAGCAGGACTGAAGAGGAGCATATGGAGCAGTTGCGAGAAGTGTTGTCGATTTTACAAGAAAACCAACTGTTTCTTAACCTAAAAAAATGTAATTTCATGACAAACAGCTTACTGTTTCTGGGTTATGTGGTAAGTTCGGAAGGGATTCATGTGGATGAAGAGAAGGTTCTAGCTATTCGAGAATGGTCTGTGCCAAAAACTGTGAGTGAAGTGCGGAGTTTCCATGGATTAGCCACCTTCTACCACTGATTTATTCAGGATTTCAGCACAGTCATGGCACCGATAACAGAATGTATGAAGAAGGGAAGATTCCAATGGGGAGAAGAGGCAGAGTCGAGTTTTGCATTGATCAAGGAGAAATTATGCACCGCACCAATATTGGCCCTGCCGAGCTTTGAGAAAATTTTTGAAGTCGAGTGTGATGCAAGTGGCGTAAGGATTGGAGCTGTGTTATCCCAAGAAAAGCGGCCAGTAGCCTTTTTTAGTGAGAAATTGAGTGAAGCTCGTCAGAAGTGGAGTACTTACAATCAAGAGTTCTACGCAGTGGTCCGAGCCTTGAAGCATTGGGAGCACTACCTAGTACAGAGGGAGTTCGTATTATACACCGATCATCAAGCTTTGAAGTTCATTAATAGCCAGAAACATTTGGACAACATGCATGTCAGGTGGGCCACCTTCCTTCAAAAATTCCCTTTTGCTATTCGACATAAATCAGGCGTTTTGAACCGAGTTGCAGATGCACTGAGCTGTCGTGCCAACCTGCTGGTAACACTAACTCACGAGATAGTGGGATTTGAATGTCTGAAGGAGCTGTATGAGGAGGATGAAGACTTCAAAATAATCTGGGCAAAGTGTATTGAGAGACAACCTGTCAGTGATTTCCATGAGAAAGATGGGTATCTGTTTCGTGGTAACCGTTTGTGTATCCTTAGGATGTCTCTGCGGGAGAAATTAATCTGTGACCTACATGGAAGAGGATTGAGTGGACACTTGGGTCGAGACAAGACGGTGGCTAGCTTGGAGGAGCTGTATTTCTGGCCGCAGCTGAAGCGAGATGTGGGGAATTTTGTGCAGAGGTGTTATATCTATCAGGTGTCCAAAGGTCAGTCTCAAAATACTGGTCTTTACACGCCTTTACCTATTCCTAGCAGTATTTAGGAAGATCTATCCATGGATTTTGTGTTGGGACTACCTCGTACCCAGCGAGGAGTAGATTCCGTTTTTGTAGTGGTTGACAGGCTTTCAAAAATGGCTCACTTCATCCCTTGTCGGAAAACCTCGGATGCTTCACACATAGCCCGGCTATTTTTCAGAGAAGTGGTTCGACTACATGGGGTGCCACAGTCAATTACCTCTGATCGTGACACGAAGTTCCTTAGCCATTTCTGGGTGACCTTGTGGAAGATGTTTAAGAAGTCGCTGAACCGTAATACCACTGCTCACCCTCAAACTGACGGGCAGACAGAAGTAACGAATAGAACCTTGGGAAATCTAGTTCGCAGCATTTGTGGGGACAAACCGAAACAGTGGGATCATGCCTTGCCGCAAGCTGAATTCGCTTACAATAGTGCTGTTCATAGTGCCACAGGGAAAACTCATTTTGCTATGGTATATATGTCACCGGCGAAACATACTGTGGACTTAGTTTGCCTGCCAAAGGGTCTGGTATTTAGTACTGCTGCAGAAAACATGGCGACACAAGCTCAGGTGGTGCATGAGGAGGTGCGCCAAAAACTAGAAGAAACAAATGCAAAGTATAAGGCAGCTGCAGACAAGCGCAGGCGTCGCAAAGTATTCGAGGAAGGGGATTCAGTAATGGTTTTCTTGCGCAAAGAGAGGTTTCCAGCGGGGACTTACAACAAATTGAAGCCTAAGAAATATGGTCCATATCAGATTTTGAAGAAGATAAATGATAATGCCTACGTGATTGATCTACCGGAAACCATAGGAATTTCCAAGACTTTCAATGTTGCAGATCTGTTCCAGTACCACGCAGAAGAGTTACTCTATCCTGAACCTAACTCGAGGTCGAGTTCTTTCCAAGAAGAGGGGACTGATGTAGAACAAGTGGCTGATTCATTCATGATGAAGAGGGAACATCCCAAATTCAAGGGCAATTGAATTTTCAATCCTACTAGTCCGGGCGACGGAGTCGGAATGACGTGAAACGTTGACAGTTGATGCGTTACGGTGAGACCTTTCAAAGTCACTTGCTTTGCTTGTGAGGCATACCCTATTTTAGCCAAATTCCATCGTTTAGGCCCCAAAAAGTCTGTTTTTGCCGTTTTAGGAAAGTTTTGTTTTTGCTATAAGTTGAGTTTTACATTCCGGATTTGACTTCCGTCAACTTTCGGGTGCTTAGAATCTTTAGTAGTTTTAATTTCCGCAATTATCTCATTTCTTTCCATTTTTGGTAATTTTAGTTTTATTTCCGTTTCTTGTCCAACAAGGATTAGAGTTAGGGTTTTGCTTTAAATATGCTTGTAAGCCTTTTGGCCGAATTATTCAACTATTCAATAATATTTCAGAGTTATTTTTGAGAGTTTCTCTCGTTTTCTAGTGGATTCCAGAGTTTATCAAGAATATTGACGTTGGTCGTATTCTTTTATTATTTCCGCTGCGTTAGGAGGAGATGTTGGCTGAACGAGCAACTCGTGGAGGAGAGAAGATATCCAAATTACCTCGGATGCAGCCAGTGCAACTGCCTTGTATTCAGCTTCAGTGGACGATCGGGCAACTGACTTTTGTTTGCGAGAGCACCAAAAGATAGCATTAGAGCCAAGAAAGAGAACATAGGCACTCGTGGAGGTTCGATCATCCAGGTTGCCAGCCCAGTCCACGTCAGAGAACGCATGTAGAGTGATGGGTGAATCATGGCTCAACATTAGACCATGGTCGATTGTGCCCTTCAGGTACCGAAGAAGACTCTTGGTGATAGACCAATGACTAGTTGTAGGGCGATGCATGAATTGAACAAACTTGTTGACGGCGAATGCGATGTCAGGCCTCGTGAACGACAGGTATTGTAGTGCTCCAATTACCTGATGATATTCAGTTGCATCAGTGAGTGAAGTGCCATCAAGGAGTTTGATTGCTTGATCAGTTGGCAGCGGAGTTTGAACAGGTTTAACGTCAAGCATTTTCATACGCATGAGAATGTCAGTCACATATTTTTTCTGGGAGAGAAATAGGCCATCATGGGAGTCAAGAACTTCAACACCAAGGAAGTATGGCAGGTGGCCAAGGTCTTTTATAGAAAATCGATGAGCAAATGCCATTACAAATTTGTCCACAACCATTGGATCATTTCCAGTGAGAATTATATCATCAACGTAGACAAGCAAGAATAAAACACAGCCATTAATGGTATAGATGAACAAGGAAGAGTCAGATTTAGAGTTGACAAACCCGGAGAGGAGGAGATACTGCTTCAGTTCGGTGTACCATGCCCGAAGAGCTTGCTTGAGACCGTAAATTGCTTTCTTTAGGCGGCACACATGGGAAGGATATGCAGAATCAATGAAGCTTGGTGGTTGGGCCATAAAAACATCTTCAGACAGGTGCCCTTGCAAGAAGGCATTGTTGACATCAAATTGGCGAAGAATCTATCCTCGCGAGACAGCGATACTTAGTATGACTCGAATAGTGGTGGTCTTAACTATTGGACTGAACGTCTAAGTATAGTCAAGTCCTGGTCGTTGATGAAAACCTTTAGCTACCCAGCGAGCCTTGTAGCACGAAACCGAGCCATCTGAAGAGTGTTTAATCCGAAATACCTACTTGCACCCGACAATATTGTGGGACGGATATGAGGGAACTAAGTCCTAGGTACCATTGCGATTGAGCGCATCAAATTCTTCGGACATTGCCTTCCTCCACTCAAGAATTTTCAGGGCCTGAGACGCAGGTGTTAGTGTTAGATCGAGGAAGTTGGCAGGAGACTTGAGAGTAGGGAAATACTGATTCCACAAACGTAACATGACGGGAGACAAACACACGATCGGTTTCTAAGTCTAGACAAAGATAGGCACTTTGAGATAGAAAGTATCCAACAAAGATATAGGCTTTGGATTGTGACTCTAACTTGTGGGTATTGTACGACCTAATCCAAAGGTAACATAGACAACCGAAGACACAAAGCTTCTCATATGAAGGACTTTTGGAAAATATTTTTTCAAAAGGTGATTGCATTTGCAGCAATGGTGTGGGCATCCTATTGATTAGATCTACTATTGTGGTGAATGCATATGACCAAAATTGCAGAGGCATAGATGCATGTGTGAGTAGTGAGAGACCTGTTTCGACTTTGTGACGGTGACGACGCTCGGAGACACCATTGTGTTCCGGTATGTGTGGTGGTATGGTGAAGTGGGAGATGCCATGATTTGAAAGTGTTTGTTTTAGGGTCACATATTCACCACCATTGTCACTATAAAAGGAAATAATGGTGTGGCAAAAAAAAAAATCAAATAGCGACTTAAAACGTTTACATGAACATCAGACCTGTTTTTCAACGGATATAACCACATATACTTTGTGAAGTGATCAACAAAGAGTACGTAGTATTTAAAATCATCTTTTGAAATAACAGGAGAACTCCAAACATCAGAGTAAATGACCTCAAGCGGTTTCAAACTAGAGACAGTTGAGATTGCAAAAGATAATTTACGAGTTTTATTGCATTTGCAAGCATTACATGGGACACTAGAATTAGAAAGCGATGAAACAGGTAAAATTTTAGACGACAATAATTGACCTATGACTTTGGACGACAGGTGACCTAGACGATGATGCCAATCTGGAATAGAGGCCTTGACACTGGAGAAAGCAGAAACTGAAGATAACCTTGGCTTGGCATGAATCGGTCATTCGTAGACACCGTTCCTAATCCGTCCTTGCATGAGTTGTGCCCCCGTACGAAGATCCTTCACAAAGAAAGAACATGGTAAAAATTCAATAGAGACCTGGTTAGAAATACAAAACTGAGATACGGAGATTAAATTTATCTTCATATCTGAAACACACAAAATATTAGATAACAAAAATTTTGAGGATTCAGAGGGTAAATGAAGGGAACCAGTGTGTGTGATGGGGAGGCCCAAGCCATCACCAATCATAATGTTGTCATTACCACCATACGGAGAATGAAGTGAGAGATTATTGAGATCAGTTGTGACATGATGGGATGCTTCTGAATCAAGAAGCCAATCCTGAGAGGAGGCCGAGTTTTGGGTGGCAAAATTAGCACGCGGCTGCCACTGTCGGGGAGAATTGCTAGGCTGAGAATGATTATTCACGGAGGCCATTGTGAACATTGAATAGTGCTTGGCTGTGTAACCCTGTTCACCACAAAGTTGACAAAAACCGCGATATGACCTAGGCTTATTTTGAGGCTGCCGAAAGTTGCTGTTGGAGGACTGATTCTCGGCCAACCTATTGTTGTTGCCGCTGCTGTTGCTGTTGCTGTTGGTCAGATTGGGAGACCGGTTGGACCTTGTGTGGCTGTTGGAGTGGTTTCCAAAGAAGGATTTGTTAGCATAATTGGCTGTAATTGGAAACTTTTGAGCGTTGGCCGCCTCTTGCTTTAGAATTGCCTCAACGCTAATCAATTTCTCATGAAGTTCTTCAAAAGATATGGCGGTTTCACGGGCCTGAACAGCAGAAAATATGTCCTTGTACTCCTCACTTAGGCCATTTAGGAGTTTCACAGTGAGGTCTTCAGAATTCTCTGATGCATTTAGCATTGCCAACTCATCAGCCACACATTTGATGTGTTGCATGTATTCCGTAATAGATTGAGTCCCCTTCATAACACTGGTAAGAATTCCTTTGAGATGCATTATATGACCTCTGGAGGGTTTGGCATATGTGTTGGCGAGTGTGGTCCATGCATCACGAGAGGTTTGAGCGGAAGCAATAAACGGTATGATTGATGGAGAGATAGATCCGATAATGGCATTTAGAAATAGTTGGTCCTGTCGAGTCCAGATATGATGAGCAAGGTTTGGTGTGGCGACATCATCAACCGTGATGTTGCTGGTGGACACAGATTCCGGCCATCTACGAAGCGCATGAGGTCAAATCCAATGAGAAGAGTGTGGAACTGCAGCTTCCTTGATCGGTAGTTTGTAGCTGTCAATTTCAGAGGAGCTTGTGCAGTAATATTGATGGAGACAAATGTCTTTGTGGAGGAGGTAATCTCATACGAGGAAGACGTCGATGAAACAACTGTGACAGATTGGGAGGAAGAAGCAGAAGCAGAAGCAGAAGCCAGAGTGGTGGTGTTAGCCATGATTGATCGAGGAACTCGTTTGAGTTTTAGAAGAGCTCTGATACCATATAGAGAATAATACTTCTTAGTTTATTCACGTTTGTATAAAACATATATATAGGAGCATGTACAGGCAGTGATTACAGGAGAAGAGTTTTACATAGAATCAAAGACTAAAGAGATAATCCTAGGAGTGCACTAACTGTTGGTGATAATAACAGATGTAGATAATTACAATATCATCAGGTTGAGTTATCCTTAACACTTGACGAAGAAGTATTTGAAGAAGCACAGTTTGAGGGACTGACTTCGCGTGATTGCGTCCAACAAGGACAGGAATGTTTACGAACTCAGATACTTCAACATTGCAGAGAATGAGGGTGAGGAGGAAGATTAAAATTCTGGGGTCTGAGTTTTTGGCTTTTTGTTTTTTAATCTATCAGTAAAATTCGTGTGGTGCGACATTATAGGCTTATTTGCTCTATAGTTAGGAGTGCTTTTTGTACTTCTTGGAAGTTGACAATATGAAATTTTTGCATTGCGAAAACTCTTTTATGTTAATTTGCCTGGTTTGATATTGCACGTAATTTGATGATCTTTCTGTTTTGATATATGCCCAACGTCCACGTCCCTCAACTGTAGGTTCTTTTTTATTCCCCGAATTATGGAGATTTGATATCTGCCTTATTGTAAGAAACTGATTTTAGTTATGTTCAATTAAACGTGCACGCTACTAAGTAACTATAGACAGCAAATAAATGGAGATTTGAGAGCTTTTAACTGTAACAGTTTTCGGTTTTCCTTGGCATGCGTAACTGTTTGTTACTCAAAAAAAAATTTGGTGGAAAAAGATTAACCATTCGACGAGGGTTGTTTTTCTCTTGTTTATCATAATATTTAATTGGAGGAAGAAGTCCAAGAAGTTTGTTGAGCCCTACCGAGATCAAATACTACACGTGCGCTATGAATATCAAGGTCTGAAGCTGTCGAATCCAACCATGTCGCTGTCTAATGTTGCAGCAAGCAGAGGCAAATTCCTGTCACAAGTGTGAAAGAATCTCACTGGGAAAAAAAAAGGCTAGTAAACGATTTGAGCAATGGACCAATATAATATCTCCAAGTATGTGAAAGAATAAAGATTGAGATTTCAAAATCAAAATAAATCCAACAATCGGTACAGCAATTTCACCATATATGTATGTATAGTACAAACCCAGCAGCACAGAAATAAAAACTGTGAAAAGCTTTTAGCCTAAAGTCTTGGCTTGTAGTTGAACCCCATTTGAGTGTTGTGGGCATGGTCAGCTTCTAGCTTCTTCACATATGTGTTGATATGACAAACTTAGATTCTGATGAGAACAAGACAGAGGAAATTCTTGTATTAAATCATTGACAATATGCAATTTAATTTTTATTTTAATTGCTGGGACTGACCTATAAGTACTCGGCTAGGGGTGGGTACCAAAACCGCCAAACCGATCAACCCGCCCAAACCAAACCAATTTAAACGGGTTGATTTGGTAATTTCATTAAATAAAATAAACCGAATGAGTTGTTTTTGAGCAATCCAATTGGTTTGGGTTGGTTTGTGGCTTGTTTTCTGTGTTGTGTGGCGCGCTTTTCTTTTGCATTCTGTAGCCCCTCTGTCTTCTTGGAGTTGGGCGTGTGTTGTCTGCCCTGTTTTGGGTTGTGTTTGCTGGCCGCTGTGCCTCTGTTTTAATAAACTCAGATGTTCAAAAAAAACATTATTAAATTTATTCAAATAAAAAATAATATAATTATTTTCTTAAACCGTTAAACCAAACCGATTTTTATTGGTTTAATTTGTTTGGTTTGATTTGGTTTTACCTTATAAATGGTTTGGTTTGGGTCGTAAAAAATTAAACCGATTTTATTGCGGTTTGGTTTGGGTATAATCAAACCCAACCCATGACCACCCCTAAGTACTCCTATTTACAGGAAAAAAAAAGCTAGCAGTGCAAACAAGTCATCAAAATCTGCTACAACTTGCCCTCTCAATGCCCTATAAATAAGTCATTGCATGAAAGTATCTCTACAAAACAAGCTTGCATTGAATTGAAGCAATGGCCTTGAACTTGAAATCACTTCTCTTTCTTTCTCTCTTCATTGCTTTAGTGGCAGCTCCCATTGCTGAAGCAACTGTCCCCATTCGTTTGATCCAAATTCAAGGCAGTGTGTTTTGCAATCTCAATGGCACTATGCTTGTCAATGGCATCGCAAGCCCACCTTTCTCAAGTAAGTTACCGACAGGAGCTTTTACCTGATTCATTCAGTTAGAGTTCAAATCAGTAGTAGAAGATCCTGATTCGGTAATTATTTCACTAACAGTTTACTTACACTTACAAGCAACATATATAACAAATGAAAATGTTGTATGATATTTTTTCAGATGCTCTGGTGCAATTGCGATGTGGACCTGCAAATCTCCTCGTTTCCTTTGCGATAACGAACAGGGAAGGAATGTTTTCGAATATTGCGTTGTTCCCTTCAAATTTGAGTCTCACTTCACTGCTGAGCACCTGCAACCTGCTGGTCAACACGCCGCTCTCCAGATGCAACTCCACGTTGCCTTCTGTTGGACGCCTGCGGTCGCCAATACGGTTTATCGGAAACGTTACGCTCGGCCTCAACAACATCCTCAACGTCACGATCGTCGGTCCTGTCGGATTCACACTCTCGGCCTGATGACTTCAACATCATTAGTATAACATATATATATATGAATAAGGTCACCTGAAAGACCAAAGACTGTTTATTTTCTGTGTTCCCAAAATATGTAGTTATTGTCTCATTGTGTTGTAATTTGCTTAATTTGCTTCTGCAAAGCAATTCAAGCAATAAAAGTTCACATTTTATCTGTGCGGTTTCCAACACTAATAATATATACAGTACCTTTATCAATATATATATATATATATATATTACTTTTGTATTTTCTGTAAGAGCATCGATTGTTAACACGGTTTTTAAATTAGTAAGAACAACTTGTCACCACGAGCGCCGATTCACGGTGTCTTAGATTTGAGGTCAAACGACTATATTTATACGATTAATTAATAGTCATTGAATTTCAATCCAAAGATTCACACAAAAGTTAAAGGTTTGAATCTCTCACATAAAAGCTTATTAATATATTAGCTAATAGTGGCGACGCAGTCCGATCCCAAGCCAACAAATTGTTTAAAAGGTTTAATTAAATTTTATTTTAATTAAATTAAACTCTCATATATTTGTTTTCTTGAATTAAGCATAAATATCAGAAATTATTTGATATATTACCAGATGAAAATTAATTCTCATTTACTGTATCAATATATATTTTTTTTGTTTACACCATCCGGTTTTCGGGTGGGGCGGATCCACCATACGGTGCAATCAGCCCAGACCACACCCCAATTAATCCGGACTCGCACCGGGTCGGCCCACTAAGGGGTAAAGTGCTCCCAATATGTGTAGCTCCGTTCACAAGGGGAGTTGAACCCACGACCTTGCTTAAGGGATGAGAGTGCCGAACCACTCACACCAACACATGATTGGTACTGTATCAATAGTTCATTTACGAAATTGAACCAACATATTTTTTAAAAGAAATATATATTATAAATTTGAATGTTGGACGTAAGATTAAATAATTTACAATCTCATTAATGTAAGATTAAATAATTTATTGTGTTGAATTATATATTTACCTCAACTTTCGACGGAGTAAGCATAATTTAAACAAATATATCCTCATTTTCATATCAAAAATTAATCACATGGGAAAATAAATAAAAATAAAATTCATATATTCATCAATTAATATTTTAAGTGACGAGATGAGGTTGGTTCGGTAGGTATACCCCTCACACCTACACCATGAATCGAGCATGAATTGGATTTCAAACCGAAATCGTCGATGCTGCCATAAATTTGATTTTCATAGTTAAACTAAAAAAAACGAGTATAAACTGGACTAAGAAAACACGTTAAATATAAAAATAATCAAAGAAAATGATCAAATTAAAAAAGTGATACAATACTTGCATTAAAATATTGGATAACTCGTTTTATGGTTTCGACGATTTCGGTTTCAAACCAAAAGCGTTGAAACTGCCAAAACTAAGGTTTAATTAATTGTATAAAGCTTAATGTAAATATTAGTGAAAAAAAAATAAAATGAACAAATGAAAAACTGGCTACAATACTTGTATATAAGAATCCGTTTGTGTGGTTTCGACAGATTTGGTTTCAAATTGAAACCGTTGAAACCGTGATCAAAACCCAAGTTCTCATAGTTGAATTACTGAAATTGAGTATCAGTTGTACTAAGAATGCAAGTATAACTATGTAACGTGAATATAGGCAACAAAAATGATCGAAAAAAATATTGCTACAATACTTGTAAACAATTAAGAACTCGTTTTGGTGATTTCAACGGATTCCGTTTCAAACCGAAACAGTCGAAATTACCGTAATTTAGTTTTACATAGTTAAACTATAAAAATAAGTATAAATTGGATCGGGAAGACACTTCTAATGTAAATATAATCAACAAAAATGATGAAAGTAAAAATTTGGCTACAATATATACTTGCATTGAATAATTTGTTTTGTGTTTTTGACGAGTTCGGCTTCAAACCAACACAGTCGAAACACCGATAAAACTAGAATTTAACGAGTATAGATCAGATTAAGAACATAAATTTAACATAAATTTCAAACCTTGGTCAGATTTCGTGGGATAAAAAGATCATTGACCCATCCAAACAGTTTCTGTTGTCAGATAACTGACCGGTAGAGTCATAGTGAATGAGTATCTGAATGAGTCAAATTAGGATTCAACTGAGGTTTCCCAGGCCGATCAGTATCAGGTGGGCCTAAACCGGCTCCAACACGAAGTTGGTTGTGGGCTTAGGAGTTGGGCCTAAAGGCCATTTTTTGGCTACCACACATATCATGACATGTTCTTTTGCCACGCATAAATTTAACACATCCAAGGTTATAGATTGGTGCTATTGGCACAACCCCCTACCGGTCTATTTATGCACCACTTTTTAAATTTTTGATTTTATTAAATAAAATTAAATGTTTTTATTAAAAAAAAAAATATTTTCAAAACTACCCTTTTTACCTATTTTTCAAACTTAATACACTCATATCTGGTCTCTCTATCTATGATCTCTATATACCCCTCTCTAACCTCCATTGAACGGTTTATTTATTTATTTTTTTGTTTGTTTGTTTGTTTGTTTTTTGTTTTTCCTTTCTTCTTCTTGTTTCATGGTGGAAAAGAAAAAACAACATGATTGCTTCAACGCAACGACCGTTTGATATCATTATAAAAAAAAATTAAAAAAAAATCAAACTTACTTCTAGAGAATGAATTTTTATTTTTTTTGAACAGCGATCTTTTTTAGAAAAGACGAGGAAACAACCCCAAGCACAAACCAAAACAAAACAGGGGAAGCAAACATCCACACCAGAACAACCAGCAAAGACAACTAAGAGCACCAGATCACAACCACCTCACTAGAACACAGCTGAAAAACATACAAAACCCACCCACAAAAAACTGAGCAACACCAAAGCAGTGCACAGACACAAAAAGACTAGCTCCCAAGTACGCTCAACACACCAAAACAAGAAACTAAAGCAGCTACTACAGAACCAAAATCATGTCTCTCCACGAAACCCACCAACCCCCAACAACCATGAGACTAGCTCCTCTTCCAACAACCTTGAGCCTAGCCTCTGTCATCCCCTTTCCCTCTAGCAATACGGTCCGCCAACTCTTCTTCAACACCATTGAAATTGCAACCATGAGCCCTACCTCGAGTCTTCATCCTATGGATTCTTGAAGGAAAAAATTCTTTTTTTCCCCACCTTCTATCGGAAGGACACGGAGAAGCAACAATTTCCCCCACCTTCCCCTTCCGAAAAAGAGGTTCCAAATCCCCAAGGTCAACATATAGATCAATAGCTGGACCACCCAAATCATCCCCCACTAGACTCAAACCGGACCCTACCAAACCATTACCCTTATCAAAATTAATAAAAACCACTTGGTCACCGGAAACCGCCACTCCCCCGCTAGACCCATCATTAGAACCAAAGACCCTAATACTCTTACCATAGGACTTCTTGCTCTCAACATCTTCCAGAGAAGCCAAACTATCATTAACCTTTCCTTTAACAATACAATTGCCACCTTTCCCAACACAAGAACCAATTGATCCAACATTCACACCACAAACCTTCCTCTTTTCGGTTTCCCCACGGTTGCCAACATTGGTACCAACACCCCCATTAGCTTTTATTAGCTTTGAGTTGTCCCCACTAGCACTTCCCTTATCCTTAATGCTCTTACTAGAGTTAAGAGAAGCAGAACTAAGATTGTCTCCCAACCCACCCTTAACCACATTGGAATTGCATTTCAG
Source organism: Acer yangbiense (assembly GCA_008009225.1). Classification (NCBI taxonomy): domain Eukaryota; kingdom Viridiplantae; phylum Streptophyta; class Magnoliopsida; order Sapindales; family Sapindaceae; genus Acer; species Acer yangbiense. The sequence goes on along the minus strand of VAHF01000099.1, from coordinate 58,218 downwards.
ATTTAAGTGCTGAGAAGCACATCTCTTGATCAGGTTTTTGTCTTTCTTCTTGAGCTGTCCATCAATACTATCTCTCACCGCATCCCTTTCAATATGAGTTTGGACTTGCTTTAAAACAGAGTCTACCTCTACCCCTAAAATTAGCTCATTGCCCACAGATTCCTTATTTGGCATCTTCACCAAACGATCATCTTCTTGACTCTTCTGCAAATCAAGGAATTTCTCTATCCATAAGAAATCCACCTTCATCTCATCTTCTACCATTTTGACCAAAAAAAAAAACCATTCTCCAACACAACCTTAACATCACATGAGACTGATTTACAACCTGGAATTAGGACCAAAATTCTCCCTCTATCCAACCGATTTCTCAACACCAAGTCTTTATCAACAAAAAGAGGTTCACCTATCATCCACCCCAACTTCTTGAAAAAACCGTGGTTCCACAAATACAAAGGAATCCCTGAGCAAAGGATCCAAGTTGCTCTAGCCTGAGGGATCAACCCATCGAACCAATTAACCATGGATGAAAAGCAATCATCCCACAAAAAACGGCTCTTGATGAAACCTTCCTTTTCATTCTCCATAGAATGCATTTGTCACCAACATAAGAAGAAGAGAACTTCGTACCTCTATTGTTTAGACGCTGATTGACACTAGACACCCTTGAAAACGTTCTAAGAATTCCGACAGCGCAATTTTTGAGCCAGTCCTGATCATTCTTCTGTTGCTTCCATTCCATGGTAAGACATTCCTTTTTTTCCACATGGCTAGTCGAGTTCTTAGTCAAGTCTCCTCTTAACACTTCAACAAAGGAAGCTTTTCCAGACCTGAACTCGGACTTTTGGCTATGCTGCCCATTTCTTGAGGTTTAATGTCATTGTCAAACAATTCTTACAGATGCTTGATACCGTTCTCAAACTTTTCCATAATATTTTGTATGTGTGAAGCAAATTTTATTGTTTAAGAGTTAATTATATTTTTTTTTCAAGAAACAGATTACAAGAATGTGTATTTTTTTTATGAAAAGGAATATGAGGTTTTATTAGATTTACTGTGTAGAAGATTTTTTTTATTCATACGATTTGTTGGTTTAAAATTGGATTAGGTACTTGAAGTACTTGACGATGAAGTATTTGAAGCACAGTTTGAGAGACTGACTTCGCGTGATTGCGTCCAACAAAGGACAGGAATGTTTACGAACTCAGATACTTCAACATTGCAGAGAATGAGGGTGAGGAGGAAGATTAAAATTCTGGGGTCTGAGTTTTTGGCTTTTTGTTTTTTAATCTATCAGTAAAATTCGTGTGGTGCGACATTATAGGCTTATTTGCTCTATAGTTAGGAGTGCTTTTTGTACTTTTTGGAAGTCGACAATATGAAATTTTTGCAATGCGAAAACTCTTTTATGTTAATTTGCCTGGTTTGATATTGCACGTAATTTGATGATCTTTCTGTTGTGATATATGCTTCCTTGGCACGTGTACCTGTTTGTTACTCAAAAAAATCTAGGTGGAAAGAGATTAACCATTCGATGAGGGTTGTTTTTCTCCCATTTATCATAATATTTGGAGGAAGAAGTCCAAGAAGTTTGTCGAGACCTACCGAGATCAAATACTACACGTGCACTATGAATATCAAGGTCTGAAGCAGTCGAATCCAACCATGTCTCTGTCTAATGTTAAAGCAAGCAGAGGCAAATTCCTGTCACAAGTGTGCAAGAATCTCACTGGGAAAAAAAAGGCTAGTAAACAATTTGAGTAATGGACCAAACGAATATATAATACCTCCAAGTATGTGAAAGAATAAAGATTGAGATTTCAAAATCAAAATAAATCCAACAATCGGTACAGCAATTTCACCATATATGTATGTATAGTACAAACCCAGCAGCACAGAAATAAAAACAGTGAAAAGCTTTTAGCCTAAAGTCTTGGCTTGTAGTTGAACCCCATTTGAGTGTTGTGGGCATGGTCAGCTTCTAGCTTCTTCACATATGAGTTGATATGACAAACTTAGATTCTGATGAGAACAAGACAGAGGAAATTCTTGTATTAAATCATTGACAATATGCAATTTAATTTTTATTTTAATTGCTGGGACTGACCTATAAGTACTCGGCTAGGGTGGGTACCCAAATCGCTAAACCGATCAACCCGCCCAAACCAAACCAATTTAAACGGGTTGATTTGGTAATTTCATTAAATAAAATAAACCGATTGAGTTGTTTTTGAGCTACCCAATTGGTTTGGGTTGGTTTGTGGGTTGTGTTTTATCAAACCGCATAACCCAATCCAAACAATTACATAATTATATATATATATATATATATATATATATTAATTAAATTATCTGACAAAACAAACAAAAACTAAAGTTAACCCAATGTAATAAGAAGTGAACTTCGAAACTTCAAAGTGGTTACTTGGATGGTGGTGGATATTATTAATTTAGAAACTTAAACGATTTAGTTTTATTTTATAAGTTTTAGACGTTCTACACTTGAAGATTTTTTTTTAACGATTGTTGTTCTACACTCGAGTTAAATTTAGTATTATAAATTAATATTATTGTTTATCTCATTGATAATTGGTTTAACTACTTATATTGATAATTTAACATTATTAAATTTATTCAAATAAAAAATAATACATATAATTATTTTCTTAAACCGTTAAACCAAACCGATTTTTATTGGTTTTGTTTGGTTTGGTTTGGTTTTACCTTATAAATGGTTTGGTTTGGGTCATAAAAAATGAAACCGATTTTATTGTGGTTTGGTTTGGGTATAATCAAACCCAACCCATGCCCACCCCTAAGTACTCCTATTTACAGGAAAAAAGAAGAAGCTAGCAGTGCAAATAAGTCATCAAAATCTGCTACAACTTGCCCTCTCAATGCCCTATAAATAAGTCATTGCATGAAAGTATCTCTACAAAACAAGCTTGCATTGAATTGAAGCAATGGCCTTGAACTTGAAATCACTTCTCTTTGTTTCTCTCTTCATTGCTTTAGTGGCAGCTCCCATTGCTGAAGCAACTGTCCCCATTCGTTTGATCCAAATTCAAGGCAGTGTGTTTTGCAATCTCAATGGCACTATGCTTGTCAATGGCATCGCAAGCCCACCTTTCTCAAGTAAGTTACAGACAGGAGCTTTTACCTGATTCATTCAGTTAGAGTTCAAATCATTAGTAGAAGATCCTGATTCGTTAATTATTTCACTAACAGTTTACTTACACTTACAAGCAACATATATAACAAATGAAAATGTTGTATGATATTTTTTCAGATGCTCTGGTGCAATTGCGATGTGGACCTGCAAATCTCATCGTTTCCTTTGCGATAACGGACAGGGACGGAGTGTTTTCGAATCTTGCGGTGTTCCCTCCAAATTTGAGTCTCACTTCACTGCTGAGCACCTGCAACCTGCTGGTCAACACGCCGCTCTCCAGATGCAACTCCACGTTGCCTTCTGTTGGACGCCTGCGGTCGCCAATACGGTTTATCGGAAACGTTACGCTCGGCCTCAACAACATCCTCAACGTCACGATCGTCGGTCCTGTCGGATTCACACTCGTGGCCTGATGACTTCAACATCATGAGTACAACATATATATATATATATGAATAAGGTCACCGGAAAGACCAAAGACTGTTTGTTTTCTATGTTCCCAAAATATGTAGTTATTGTCTCATTGTGTTGTAATTTGCTTAATTTGCTTCTGCAAAGCAATTCAAGCAATAAAAGTTCATATTTTATCTGTACGGTTTCCAACACTAATAATATATACAGCACCTTTATCAATATATATATATATATATATATATATATATTTATATATTACTTTTGTATTTTCTGTAAGAGCATCGATTGTTAACAAGGTTTTTAAATTAGTAAGAACAACTTGTCACCACGAGTGCCAATTCACGGTGTCTTAGATTTGAGGGCATACAACTATATTTATACGATTAATTAATAGTCATTGAATTTCAATCCAAAGATTCACACAAAAGTTAAAGGTTTGAATCTCTCATGTAAAAGCCTATTAATATATTAGCTAATAGTGGCGACGCAGTCCGATCCCAAGCCAACAAATTGTTTAAAATGTTTAATTAAACTCTCAAAAAAAATTCTTGAATTAAGCATAAATATCAGAAATTAGTTGATATATTACCAGATGAAAATTAATTCTCATTTACTGTATCAATATTTCATTTACGAAATTGAACCAACATATTTTTTAAAAGAAATATATATTATAAATTTGAATGTTGGACGTAAGATTAAATAATTTACAATCTCATTAATGTAAGATTAAATAATTTATTGTGTTGAATTATATATTTATCTCAACTTTCGTCGGAGTAAGCATAATTTAAACAAATATATCCTCATTTTCATATAAAAAATTAATCACATGAAAAATAAAATTCATATATTCATCAATTAATATTTTAAGTGACAAGATGAGGTTGGTTCGGTGGGTATACCCCTCACTCCTACACCATGAATTGAGCATGAATTGGATTTCAAACTGAAATCGTCGATGCTGCCATAAATTTGATTTTCATAGTTAAACTAAAAAAAACGAGTATAAACCGGACTAAGAAAACACGTTAAATATAAATATAATCAAAGAAAATGATCAAATTAAAAAATTGATACAATACTTGCATTGGAATATTGGATAACTCGTTTTATGGTTTCGATGATTTCGGTTTCAAACCAAAACCGTTGAAACTGCCAAAACTAAGGTTTAATTAATTTGTATAAAGTTTAATGTAAATATTAGTGAAAAAAAAACGAACAAATGAAAAACTGGCTACAATACTTGTATATACAAATCTGTTTGTGTGGTTTCGACGGATTTGGTTTCAAATTAAAACCGTTGAAACCGTGATCAAAACCCAAGTTCTCATAGTTGAATTACTGAAATTGAGTATCAATTGGACTAAGAATGCAAGTATAACTATGTAACGTGAATATAGGCAACAAAAACGATCGAATGAAAAAATTGCTACAATACTTGTAAACAATTAAGAACTCATTTTGGTGATTTCAACAGATTCCGTTTCAAACCGAAACAGTCGAAATTGCCGTAATTTAGTTTTACATAGTTAAACTATAAAAATAAGTATAAATTGGATTGGGAAAACACTTCTAATGTAAATATAATCAACAAAATTGATGAAAGTAAAAATTTGGCTACAATATATACTTGCATTGAATAATTTGTTTTGTGTTTTTGACGAGTTCGGCTTCAAACCAACACAATCGAAACACCGATAAAAATAGAATTTAACGAGTATAGATCGGATTAAGAACATAAATTTAACGTAAATTTCAAACTTTGGTCAGATTTCGTGGGATAAAAAGATCATTGACCCATCCAAACAGTTTCTGTTGTCAGATAACTGACTGGTAGAGTCATATTGAATGAGTATCTGAATGAGTCAAATTAGGATTCAACTGAGGTTTCCTAGGTCGACCAGTTTCAGGTGGGCCTAAACCGGCTCCAACACGAAGTTGGTTGTGGGCTTAGGAGTTGGGCCTATAGGCCATTTTTTGGCTACCACACATAACATGACATGTTCTTTTGCCACACATAAATTTAACACATCCAAGGTTATAGATTGGTACTATTGGCAAAACCCCCTACCAGTCTATTTATACACCACTTTTTAAATTTTTGATTTTATTAAATAAAATTAAATGTTTTTATTTTTTTATATTTCCAAAACTACCCTTTTTACCTATTTTTTAAACTTAATACACTCATATCTGGTCTCTCTATCTCTGATCTCTATATACCCCTCTCTTACCTCTATTGAACGGTTTATTTTTTCTTCTTTTTTTGTTTTTGTTTTGTTTTTTTGTTTTGTTTTTGTTTTTCTTTCTTCTTCTTGTTTCATGGTGGAAAAGAAAAAACAACATGATTGCTTCAACGCAACGACAATTTGATATCATTAACAAAAAAAAATCAAACTTACTTCTAGGGAATGAATTGTTTCCAGATGTTTAATGTCATTGTCTAACAATTCTTACAGATGCTTGATACCGTTCTCAAACTTTTCCATAATATTTTGTATGTGCGTAAGAAGCAAATTTTATTGTTTAAGAGTTAATTATTATTATTTTTTCAGTAAACAGATTTCAAGAACGTGTATTTTTTTTTTTTTTATGAAAAGGAATATGAGGTTTTATTAGATTTACTGTGTAGAAGATTTTTTTTATTCATACGATTTGTTGGTTTAAAATTGGATTAGGTACTTGCAGTACTGGACGATGAAGTATTTGAAGCACAGTTTGAGGGACTGACTTTGCGTGGGGGACAGGAATGTTTACGAACTCAGATACTTCAGCATTGCAGAGAATGAGGGTGAAGAGTAAGATTAAAATTCTTGGGTCTGAGTTTTTGGCTTTTTGTTTTTTATTCTATCAGTAAAATTCGTGTGGTGCGACATTATAGGCTTATTTGCTCTATAGTTAGGAGTGCTTTTTGTACATTTTGGAAGTTGACAATATGAAATTTTTAACTGTAACAGTTTTCGGTTTTCCTTGGCATGCGTAACTGTTTGTTACTCAAAAAAAAATCTAGGTGGAAAAAGATTAACCATTCGACGAGGGTTGTTTTTCTCTTGTTTATCATAATATTTAATTGGAGGAAGAAGTCCAAAAAGTTTGTCGAGACCTACCGAGATCAAATACTACACGTGCGCTATGAATATCAAGGTCTGAAGCTGTCGAATCCAACCATGTCGCTGTCTAATGTTGCAGCAAGCAGAGGCAAATTCCTGTCACAAGTGTGAAAGAATCTCACTGGGAAAAAAAAAGGCTAGTAAACGATTTGAGCAATGGACCAAACTAATATATAATACCTCCAAGTATGTGAAAGAATAAAGATTGAGATTTCAAAATCAAAATAAATCCAACAATCGGTACAGCAATTTCACCATATATGTATGTATAGTACAAACCCAGCAGCACAGAAATAAAAACAGTGAAAAGCTTTTAGCCTAAAGTCTTGGCTTGTAGTTGAACCCCATTTGAGTGTTGTGGGCATGGTCAGCTTCTAGCTTCTTCACATATGTGTTGATATGACAAACTTAGATTCTGATGAGAACAAGACAGAGGAAATTCTTGTATTAAATCATTGACAATATGCAATTTAATTTTTATTTTAATTGCTGGGACTGACCTATAAGTACTCGGCTAGGGGTGGGTACCAAAACCGCCAAACCGATCAACCCGCCCAAACCAAACCAATTTAAACGGGTTGATTTGGTAATTTCATTAAATAAAATAAACCGAATGAGTTGTTTTTGAGCAATCCAATTGGTTTGGGTTGGTTTGTGGCTTGTTTTCTGTGTTGTGTGGCGCGCTTTTCTTTTGCATTCTGTAGCCCCTCTGTCTTCTTGGAGTTGGGCGTGTGTTGTCTGTCCTGTTTTGGGTTGTGTTTGCTGGCCGCTGTGCCTTTGTTTTAATAAACTCAGATGTTCAAAAAAAACATTATTAAATTTATTCAAATAAAAAATAATATAATTATTTTCTTAAACCGTTAAACCAAACCGATTTTTATTGGTTTAATTTGTTTGGTTTGGTTTGGTTTTACCTTATAAATGGTTTGGTTTGGGTCGTAAAAAATGAAACCGATTTTATTGTGGTTTGGTTTGGGTATAATCAAACCCAACCCATGACCACCCCTAAGTACTCCTATTTACAGGAAAAAAAAAGCTAGCAGTGCAAATAAGTCATCAAAATCTGCTACAACTTGCCCTCTCAATGCCCTATAAATAAGTCATTGCATGAAAGTATCTCTACAAAACAAGCTTGCATTGAATTGAAGCAATGGCCTTGAACTTGAAATCACTTCTCTTTGTTTCTCTCTTCATTGCTTTAGTGGCAGCTCCCATTGCTGAAGCAACTGTCCCCATTCGTTTGATCCAAATTCAAGGCAGTGTGTTTTGCAATCTCAATGGCACTATGCTTGTCAATGGCATCGCAAGCCCACCTTTCTCAAGTAAGTTACCGACAGGAGCTTTTACCTGATTCATTGAGTTAGAGTTCAAATCAGTAGTAGAAGATCCTGATTCGGTAATTATTTCACTAACAGTTTACTTACAATTACAAGCAACATATATAACAAATGAAAATGTTGTATGATATTTTTTCAGATGCTCTGGTGCAATTGCGATGTGGACCTGCAAATCTCCTCGTTTCCTTTGCGATAACGAACAGGGAAGGAATGTTTTCGAATATTGCGTTGTTCCCTTCAAATTTGAGTCTCACTTCACTGCTGAGCACCTGCAACCTGCTGGTCAACACGCCGCTCTCCATCTGCAACTCCACGTTGCCTTCTGTTGGACGCCTGCGGTCGCCAATACGGTTTATCGGAAACGTTACGCTCGGCCTCAACAACATCCTCAACGTCACGATCGTCGGTCCTGTCGGATTCACACTCTCGGCCTGATGACTTCAACATCATTAGTATAACATATATATATATGAATAAGGTCACCTGAAAGACCAAAGACTGTTTATTTTCTGTGTTCCCAAAATATGTAGTTATTGTCTCATTGTGTTGTAATTTGCTTAATTTGCTTCTGCAAAGCAATTCAAGCAATAAAAGTTCACATTTTATCTGTGCGGTTTCCAACACTAATAATATATACAGTACCTTTATCAATATATATATATATATATATATATATATATATATATATATATATATATATATATATATATTACTTTTGTATTTTCTGTAAGAGCATCGATTATTAACACGGTTTTTAAATTAGTAAGAACAACTTGTCACCACGAGCGCCGATTCACGGTGTCTTAGATTTGAGGTCATACGACTATATTTATACGATTAATTAATAGTCATTGAATTTCAATCCAAAGATTCACACAAAAGTTAAAGGTTTGAATCTCTCATGTAAAAGTCTATTAATATAGATCATATATATTAGCTAATATATATCATCTATCTGCTGTGCTTGGTCTTGGCTGTCTGCGGCTTCTGTGTGTTTTGGGTGTTCCCCTGTTTTGGCTCTGTTGCCTTTGCCTTTGGGCTGTGTTGGGTGTGTTTTGGTTGTGTGCTTTGGTTTGCCTTGCTTGGTGTCTTTGTCAATAAAGTTTGCCTTTTAAAAAAATATATATATTAGCTAATAGTGGTGACGCAGTCCGATCCCAAGCCAACAAATTTTTTAAAAGGTTTAATTAAATTTTATTTTAATTTAATTAAACTCTCATTTTTTTTTCTTGAATTAAGCATAAATATCAGAAATTATTTGATATATTAACAGATGAAAATTAATTCTCATTTACTATATTTCATTTATGAAATTGAACCAACATATTTTTTAAAAGAAATGTATAGGGGTAATTACCCTGGTGATCATCAAATTTTGCCATCACTATCAAAATGACCATCAAATGGGGAAATTGATGAAAAATGGCTATTTTTGGCAAACATTGTTACACTAATGGTCATTCCATCCAATTACATCCAATGAATAGCATTTTGGTAAATAAGAGGATGACATTAATTTATTTTAAATGTTTTTTTGGAAATCAATTTTTTCTTTTGTTTTTTGAAACTAATAATTATATTTAGTGTGTATATACATATAGTATATCTCAAGCATATATATATTTATATATGTATATATATTTATTTCTTTTTTGAGAAGATTAAGGCTACAAAATCTAAAATTTCTAAAAAATATATTTGAGATAAGTTGAAAAGAAATATATATATATATATATATATATATATATATATTCTTTTTTGGGAAGATTAAGGCTATAAAATCAAAAAATTCTAAAAAACATATTTGAGATAAGTTGAAAAGATATATATATTCTTTTTTGAAAAGACTAAGGTTACAAAATCTAAAAATTCTAAAAAATATATTTGAGATAAGTTAAAAAAATATATATATGTAATACAGTCTTTCTATTATCAGTTCTAACTGATATAAAATATATCAGTTCCTTGTATGTGGACCATTGGATTTAAAAGATGATTTGACAAGTGCATGCAGCCAAGTCAAAGTATTTAAATCCAATGACCCACATGCAAGGAACTGATATATCTTTTGTCAGATCGAACTGATAATATAAAAATTGTATATATATATTGTTGGGGATAATCCTCTAGTACCGATGAACGCGGAAACGTCATGCCTAATATACGCCCATAACTCATGGCAAATAATAACGTCAATAAGCAGAAAAATAGATGAGAGAGAATAAAACAATCACAATACAACATATACGTGGAAAACCCAAAACGGGTAAAAAACCGCGGGCCGTCAAAACGACAGAGAAAGTTTCACTATATGATAAATTGTTACAACCATATACTCCAGGATTCTCTCTCACACCTAACCCCAAACCCCACTCACAAAATCCTCACCGAGTACCCTACAATATCCCCTAGGTCTCCCCTAAATATCACCCACGGATCTCTAACTTGATCCACCGATATTCCCTTGGATCCCTCCTCGGATATTCCCATTGGGTCTCCCCGGATCTTACTCACACTCTCTGATGTTACATGGTGTTCAACTCACCCATCAACCTAATTACAAGGTTCTATTTATACTAGTTACAGTGAGTATAATATAAAAGAAAATCCTACTCCTAAACGTACAAGACTTACTTGTTCCACATAAATACTATTTCCTTTTATGACAAGTCTTCTTGTAGGGAGCAAATCATTTTCCTTTAAGCACAAGAACTTCCAGAAGAATACCTTTTCCTATTATGCGCAACATTCCTGATCTCAGCAATACATCGTCTTCGCCATATTGGTTACGGTGTGCACCCCACTCCCAATCCACCACGAAACAACTTCTGCTCATTTACCGCTCCATGTTGCCGCTGTCCACCACGACCGTTGCCGGTACCGCTGCCATGACTATAGTGGTCACCGTAGCGGTACAAACTGGAATTGGACCGTTGCCTTTGCGCTGTCGAACAATTGGCAGCGGTATCCTACCGCTGCCATGACCGCTGTCAAAGCCACAGCGGCTTGGCAGCGGTTTCGGCTGTTCTCCGCTTCTTCAGTTCGTCTTAAATTTCAACCTCCCTCAGACACCATAATTCAACTTCCAAACGTATCTCATATCTCCAGGAAGCTCCACATCAGTTGAGTCTTGTTTGGTACACATCGGGATCATTTGAGAATATGAGCCAAAACCTAACAATTCTCCCATTTGGCTTGAATTCTTAAAACTTTGTCCATAGCCACGATTCTCATCATCGAGAATCAACATACCCCACCACAAGGTATAACCACTTAAGAACGAACTATCCTAAGATTTTTCTTTACACAATTTTGTGTTCGTTGTTCCGGCACCATGCGAAATAACCTGCTGAAATTGTGGTGCAACTCCTCAAGTCAGATTTCTAGGGAGTTCGTCAGCCATCGACATCTTTGTCCACCATACACCATGCATCACTTTCTGACCAATGCCTTGTGCAAAATTATGGACCACTAGCAGCAACATATCCTCTTCCATGGCCAGTGGGGAAAACTGCCAAAAGGATAAACAAGTCCTTACATCACCCAACCCTGTGAAAGACTTACTACTAGAAATTGGGAGTGCTCTGCCGGATAAGCCCCACACCATATCATAGAGAGATTTTTTTTTTTTTTTGATAGTTAATCAGCTCCTTGTATAACCTAGATTGAATCTCCATGACTTGTATCTGTCACCACAAGCCAAACTTCTGCTCCATCAATATTCTTCCTTTCATCAAACCCTAACGAGTTCAAATACCGCCTTCAAGACGTATCTCCTTTGCTAAACCATACTAGGCAACCATGATCATCATTATCCCAATGCCACCAAGTCCTCCATACGATCTCCCGTAAAGACTTGTCACTGCCATCGCCAAACCATAAGGCTTTGATACCAATTGTTAGGGATAATCCTCTACTAGTACCGATGAACGCGGAAACGCCGTGCCTAATATACGCCCATAACTTATAGTAAATAATAACGTTAATAAGCAGAAAAATAGATGAGAGAGAATAAAACAATCACAATACAAGATATACGTGGAAAACCCAAAACGGGTAAAAAACCACGGGCCGTCAAAACGACAGAGAAAGTTTCACTATATGATAAATTGTTACAACCATATACTCCAGGATTCTCTCTCACACCTAACCCCAAACCCCACTCACAAGATCCTCACCGAGTACCCCACAATATCCCCTAGGTCTCCCCTAAATATCACCCACGGATCTCTAACTTGATCCACCGCTATTCCCTTGGATCCCTCCTTGGATATTCCCATTGGGTCTCCCTGGATCTTACTCACACTCTCTGATGTTACATGGTGTTCAACTCACACATCAACCTAATTACAAGGTTATATTTATACTAGTTACATGGAGTATAATATAAAAGGAAATCCTACTCCTAAACGTACAAGACTTACTTGTTCCACATAAATACTATTTCCTTTTATGACAAGTCTTCTTGTAGGGAGCAAATCCTTTTCCTTCAAGCACAAGAAATTCCAGAAGAATACCTTTTCCTATTATGCGCAACATTCCCGATCTCAGTAATACATCATCTTCGCCATATTGGTTACGGTGTGCACCCCGCTCCCAATCCACCACGAAACAACTTCTGCTCATTTACCGCTCCATGTTGCCGCTGTCCACCACGACCGCTGCCGGTACTGCTGCCATGACCACAGTGGTCACCGCAGCGGTACAAACTGGAATTGGACCGCTGCCTTTGCGCTGTCGAACAATTGGCAGCGGTATCCTACCACTGCCAAAGCCACAGCGGCTTGGCAGCGGTTTCGGCTGTTCTCCGCTTCTTTAGTTCATCTTCAATTTCAACCTCCCTCAGACACCATAATTCAACTTCCAGACATATCCCATGTCTCCAGGAAGCTCCACATCAATTGAGTCTTGTTTGGTACACATCGGGTTCATTTAAGAATACGAGCCAAAACCTAACATATATATATATATATATATATATATATATATATATATATATGTTTGAGATATGCTATATGTATATGTACACACTAAATATAATTATTTGTTTCAAAAAACAAAAGAAAAAATTGATTTCCAAAAAATATCTAAAATAAATTAATGTTATCCTCATATTTACCAAAATGCCACTTATTGGATGGAATTGGATGGAATGGTCATTAGTGTAACAATGTTTGTAAAAAATGACCATTTTCCATCCATTTCCCCATCTAGTGGCTATTTTGATAGTGGTGGCATAAGTTAATGGCCACCGCGGTAATTATCCCTTATAAATTTGAATGTTGGACGTAAGATTAAATAATTTACAATCTCATTAATGTAAGATTAAATAATTTATTGTGTTGAATTATATATCTCAACTTTCGTCAGAGTAAGCATAATTTAAACAAATATATCCTCATTTTCATATCAAAAATTAATCACATGGGAAAATAAATAAAAATAAAATTTATATATTCATCAATTAATATTTTAAGTGACGAGATGAGGTTGGTTCAATGGGTATACCCCTCACACCTACACCATGAATCGAGCATGAATTGGATTTCAAACCGAAATCGTCGATGCTGCCATAAATTTGATTTTCATAGTTAAACTAAAAAAAACCAGTATAAATTGGACTAAGAAAACACATTAAATATAAATATAATCAAAGAAAATGATCAAATCAAAAAATTGATACAATACTTGCATTGGATAACTCGTTTTATGGTTTCGATGATTTCTGTTTCAAACCAAAAGCGTTGAAACTGCCAAAACTAAGGTTTAATTAATTTGTATAAAGTTTAATGTAAATATTAGTGAAAAAAAAAATGAACAAATGAAAAACTGGCTATAATATTACTTGTATATAAGAATCCGTTTGTGTGGTTTCGACGGATTTGGTTTCAAATTGAAACCGTTGAAACTGTGATCAAAACCCAAGTTCTCATAGTTGAATTACTGAAATTGAGTATCAATTGGACTAAGAATGCAAGTATAACTATGTAACGTGAATATAGGCAACAAAAACAATTGAATGAAAAAATTGCTACAGTACTTGTAAGCAATTAAGAACTCGTTTTGGTGATTTCAGCGGATTCCGTTTCAAACCGAAACAGTCGAAATTGCCGTGATTTAGTTTTACATAGTTAAACTATAAAAAATAAGTACAAATTGGACCGGGAAATTAACACTTCTAATGTAAATATAATCAACAAAAATTATGAAAGTAAAAATTTGGCTACAATATATACTTGCATTGAATAATTTGTTTTGTGTTTTTGACGAGTTTGGCTTCAAACCAACACTGTCGAAACACCGATAAAACTAGAATTTAACGAGTATAGATCGGATTAAGAACATAAATTTAACGTAAATTTCAAACCTTGGTCAGATTTCATGGGATAAAAAGATCATTGACCCATTCAAACAGTTTCTGTTGTCAAATAACTGACTGGTAGAGTCTGAGTGAATAAGTATTTGAATGAGTCAAATTAGGATTCAACTGAGGTTTCCTAGGTCGACCAGTATCAGGTGGGCCTAAACCGGCTCCAACACGAAGTTGGTCGTGGGCTTAGGAGTTGGGCTTAAAGGCCATTTTTGGCTACCACACATATCATGACATGTTCTTTTGCTACACATAAATTTAACACATCCAAGGTTATAGAGTGGTGCTATTGGCACAACCCCCTACCGGTCTATTTATGCACCACTTTTTAAATTTTTGATTTAATTAAATAAAATTAAATGTTTTTATTAATTTTTTTTATTTATTACCAAAACTACCCTTTTTACCTATTTTTCAAACTTAATACACTCATATCTGGTCTCTCTATCTCTGATCTCTATACACCCCTCTCTCACCTCCATTGAACGGTTTATTTTTTCTTCTTATTTCTTTTTCTTTTTTTGTGTGTTTTTTTTTCTTCTTCTTGTTTCATGGTGGAAAAGAAAAAACAACATGATTGCTTCAACGCAACGGCAGTTTGATATCATTATAAAAAAAAAAAATTTAACTTCTAGAGAATGAATTGTTTCCAGATGTTTAATGTCATTGTCAAACAATTCTTACAGATGCTTGATACCGTTCTTAGGCTTTTCCATAATATTTTGTATGTGTGTAAGAAGCAAATTTTATTGTTTAAGAGTTAAAATTTTTTTTTCCAAGAAACAGATTACAAGAACGTGTTTTTTTTTAATATTTATTTTATGAAAAGGAATATGAGGTTTTATTAGATTTACTTTGCAGAAGATTTTTTTTATTCATACGATTTGTTGGTTTAATATTGGATTAGGTACTTGAAGTACTTGATATAGAGAATAATACTTATTAGTTTATTCACATTTGTATAAACATATATATATAGGAGCAGGGACGTAACCGGGATTCAACACTAGGGTAGGCTAGAACAAAATTTCTTAAGTAAACCTCAACGATACGAGGAAAATTTATTAATTGTAAAATAGTATGGGGGACAAAACATGTAAAATGCATATTCTAAAAAAAACAAAAAAAGGTTGTAATTTTTTATTTGGATATACCGATGGCGGCGATTTGAACTTTGGACATTGTTAAACTGAATTGCGCTCTTACCACTGAGCCACATTGGGTGGTGGTAAAAATATGTTAAAATTGATAAATAAATAAAAAAGAGTTATAATAATAATAATAATTACGGAATGCAAATACAATCGAACATTAATAAAGTTGTATCATGTGATTTTTAAAAAACATCAAATTTTATCAATTATAATATATGGATCAATAATATCAACAATTTTTATTTCAATGTAGATAATCGTAGACTTTTTTAGAAATTCATTCTGCATAATGTCTTGATCATTTTCATTGTTAAAAAACTTTGTTTTGTTATCGTGGAAAGATGAAGAGCTTTAGTCAAATCTAATAATATAAAATTCATAAACTAAAGTTAGACTAACTCTAAAATTTTAAAACAAAATAAAATAATTGAGCAAATATAATTCCTAAGAACATACTCTGTTTGAAGACATAATTTTATAAAATTAAGAAACGGATTGAATCAAATTTGGGAGTGAGAGAGAAAATTGGTATAAAAGTCTATATTAGTGAGTGTTTGTGATGCCAAAAAGATTGAAATTATAAATGGTGTTTTGTATAAATTTACATAGAGTGTTTTTTTAATATTTTAATTTATTTTTTTCAATGAGCTAGGGTAGGCTTGAGCCCACCCTAACCCTTGCTAAGGGACGTCCCTGTATAGGAGCATGTACAGGCAGTGATTACAGGAGAAGAGTTTTACATAGAATCAAAGACTAAAGAGATAATCCTAGGAGAGCACTAATTGTTGGTGATAATAACAGATTTAGATAATTACAATATCATCAGGTTGAGTTATCCTTAATATGCCCCCGCAAGATGGTGGGCATTTCAGAGACACAAATCTTGGAACGTAATAGCGCAAACCTTGTCCTAGATAGTGGCTTGGTGAGTGAATCAGCTAACTGATCCGCGAACGCCACATGCGATACCCGAAGTTGTCCACGTTGAACTCTTTCACGAACAAAATGAAAATCAATGGCAATATGCTTCATTCAGGAATGGAAGACCGGATTAGAGCACAAGTATGTGGCGCCAATGTTGTCACAAAAAATAGTTGGAGGTGATGTAGATCAAGTGGCTGATTCATTCATGATGAAGAGGGAACATCCCAAATTCAAGGGCAATTGAATTTTCAATCCTACTAGTTCGGGCGATGGAGTCGGAATGACGTGAAACTTTGACAGTTGATGCGTTTCGGTGAGACCTTTCAAAGTCACTAGCTTTGCTTGTGAGGCATACCCTATTTTAGCCAAATTCCGTCGTTTAGGCCCCGAAAAGTCCGTTTTTACCGTTTTAAGAAAGTTTCGTTTTTGCTATAAGTTGAGTTTTACATTTCGGATTTGACTTCCGTCAACTCTTGGGTGCTTAGAATCTTTAGTAGTTTTAATTTCCGCAATTATCTCATTTCTTTCCATTTTTGGTAATTTTAGTTTTATTCCCGTTTCTTGTCCAACAAGGATTAGGGTTAGGGTTTTGCTTTAAATATGCTTGTAAGCCTTTTGGCCGAATTATTCAATTATTCAATAATATTTCAGAGTTCTTTTTGAGAGTTTCTCTCATTTTCTGGTGGATTCCAGAGTTTATCAAGAATATTGACGTTGGTCATATTCTTTTATTATTTCCGCTGCGTCAATTGGTATCAGAGCACGGATTTGCCGATCTCGATGGCAACTAACGGAGCAGGAGATGGAAACCCTATTGGCGGTGATCGTGGGGTAGAGGCTTTGTGGACGGCGATGGAGGAAACACGGCAACAAGTTGCGCAGATTCGTGACATGCTTGCTGGAGCGAACCTCAACGCTAACAACAGGCCACCAGTTGACAGGACACGCGCCGAAGGATTTGCCCGAGGCCAACCTGCTGACAGGAGACGTAATCAACCATCTCGTAATCAACCTGATAGCGATGGTGACTCAGAAGACGAAGGTGACGAGGGATATGGTTTAGTACAGCCGGTGAGACGACAGAGAGAACATGATGATTATCGGTTGAAGGCAGAGCTTCCAAGTTTCAATGGGAACCTACGTATAGAGGACTTCCTTGACTGGATTACAGAAGTGGAACGGTTCTTTGAGATGATGGAGATACCTGACGAAAAGATGGTGAGATTCGTGGCCTTCAGATTGAAAGGAGGGGCTGCGGTATGGTAGGATCAGTTATAGAAGAACCGACAGCAACAAGGAAAAGCACTTGTGAGGACATGGCGTAGAATGAAACAATTTATGATGGGTAGGTTTCTGCCACCAGATTACGAACAATATTTATTCCCATTGTTGCAGGATTGTTCGCAGGGTTCCAAATCGGTGTTTGAATACACAGCAGAGTTTTCTAGGCTGATAGAGCGGAATAATCTGAATGAAACGGAGGGGCAACGTGTAGCCAGGTACTTGAATGGGTTGAAATCATCACTTCGAGATAAAATCGGGCTGCAAGTAATTTGGACCGTGGAAGAAGCTCATAATCTAGCATTGAAGGCCGAGTTGTTGGAACGCAGAGGTGGAACCTCGGGATTCAGAAGAAACAGCATAGATTCGTCGTTTGCTAACATGGATAAGGGTATTCAGTTATCAGGTCCGTAAAACCAGTCGAAAGAAGGGGGGCAGCAGCAGCAACCCGACAGCAGTTCCAGCCAATAGGAGCGTACCCAGAAATCCGAACCCAAATCCGAACCCCAATCCTTATGCTAGACCTGCACCAGGAGTGTGTTACAGATGTAGGAAACCTGGGCATCTTTCTAATGCATGTCCGGATCGCCCTAGGCCAGTGAATTGGGTGGAAGGGGAAGACGGAGACCCAGATGTTCTTGAAGACGTTGAAGAAGAAGGTGATGCGTACGAAGGGGCAGAATTCGCTGAAGAGAATGGAGAGCGGGTCAATTGTGTAGTGCAACGTGTACTGTACGCTCCAAAGCAAGACGAATCTGGTCAGCGAAATAACATATTTCGATCTTGCTGTACAATCAGTTAAAAAGATTGCGACTTGATCGTGGACAGTGGGAGTTGTGAAAACTTTGTTGCAAGGAGACTGGTAGAACACCTGAAATTACCAATCGAGAAGCATCCAACTCCATATACTATCGGCTAGATCAAGAAAGGGCCAACAGTAAAGGTAACTGAGATTTGTCGTGTTCCTATTTCTATTGGTAAAATATATAAGGATGAGATAATCTGTGATGTGGTTGATATGGATGGTAGTCATGTGTTGTTGGGTCGGCCGTGGCAGTACGATGTTGATATTACCTATAGAGGTCGTGATAACACTTATTTGTATACCTGGGATTCACACAAAATTGCTATGGTACCGTCCAAACGAAAGATAGTGCCTAACAAACCTTCTGAAGTGGAGAAACAATCCTTTTTTACCGTGACCGGATCCGACACAGAATTTGTGGCAGATGTTAAGGGTGCACATGAGGTTTTTGCTTTGGTAGTTAAAGCTCTAGTGGTAGAGGGGAAAGAGGCCCCGGTAGTAGATGTTCCTGAGAAAATACAACCGCTGCTAGAACAATTCAGAGACATTACTTCAGAGGATTTACCTGACAACTTACCTCCATTGAGAGATGTTCAACATCATATAGACCTATTACCTGGGGTGAGTTTACCCAATCTGGCGCATTATCGGATGAGTCCGAAGGAGAACGAAATTCTGCCAGAGAAGATTGAAGAATTGTTACAGAAGGGTTTTATACGAGAGAGCATGAGCCCGTGTGCAGTTCCCGCGTTATTGACGCCAAAGAAAGATGAGAGTTGGCGTATGTGTGTGGACAGTCGAGATATCAACAAAATAACCATCAAGTACCGATTCCCAATTCCCCATTTAGATGACATGTTGGATCAACTGGAGGGTTCTAAACTGTTTTCGAAAATTGATCTGCGCAGTGGGTATCACCAGATTCGGGTCAGACCGGGGGATGAGTGGAAGATAGCATTCAAGAGCAAGGATGGATTGTATGAATGGCTGGTTATGCCGTTCGGATTGTCAAACGCACCCAGTACTTTTATGCGAGTGATGAATCAGGTATTGAGGCCTTTGTGGGAAAATTCGTTGTTGTTTTTTTTGACAACATTCTCATCTATAGCAGGACTGAGAAGGAGCATATGGAGCAGTTGCGAGAAGTGTTGTCGGTTTTACAAGAAAACCAACTGTTTCTTAACCTAAAAAAATGCAATTTCATGACAAACAGCTTACTGTTTCTGGGTTATGTGGTAAGTTCGGAAGGGATTCATGTGGATGAAGAGAAGGTTCGAGCTATTCGAGAATGGTCTGCGCCAAAAACTGTGAGTGAAGTGCGGAGTTTCCATGGATTAGCCACCTTCTACCGTCGATTTATTCAGGATTTCAGCACAGTCATGGCACCGATAACAGAATGTATGAAGAAGGGAAGATTCCAGTGGGGAGAAGAGGCAGAGTCGAGTTTTGCATTGATTAAGGAGAAATTATGCACCGCACCAGTATTGGCCCTGTCGAGCTTTGAGAAAATTTTTGAAGTCGAGTGTGATGCAAGTGGCGTAGGGATTGGAGCTGTGTTATCCCAAGAAAAGCGGCCAGTAGCCTTCTTTAGTGAGAAATTGAGTGAAGCTCGCCAGAAGTGGAGTACTTACAATCAAGAGTTCTACGCAATGGTCCGAGCCTTGAAGCATTGGGAGCACTACCTAGTACAGAGGGAGTTCGTATTATACACCGATCATCAAGCTTTGAAGTTCATTAATAGCCAGAAACATTTGGACAACATGCATGTCAGGTGGGCCACCTTCCTTCAAAAATTCCCTTTTGCTATTCGACATAAATCAGGCGTTTTGAACGAGTTGCAGATGCACTGAGCTATCGTGCCAACCTGCTGGTAACACTGACTCACGAGATCGTGGGATTTGAATATCTGAAGGAGCTGTATGAGGAGGATGAAGACTTCAAAATAATCTGGGCAAAGTGTATTGAGAGACAACCTGTCAGTGATTTCCATGAGAAAGATGGGTATCTGTTTCGTGGTAACCGTTTGTGTATCCCTAGGATGTCTCTGCGGGAGAAATTAATCTGTGACCTACATGGAAGAGGATTGAGTGGACACTTGGGTCGAGACAAGACGGTGGCTAGCTTGGAGGAGCGGTATTTCTGGCCGCAGCTGAAGCGAGATGTGGGGAATTTTGTGCAGAGGTGTTATATCTGTCAGGTGTCCAAAGGTCAGTCTCAAAATACTGGTCTTTACACGTCTTTACCTATTCCTAGCAGTATTTAGGAAGATCTATCCATGGATTTTGTGTTGGGACTACCTCGTACCCAGCGAGGAGTAGATTTCGTTTTTGTAGTGGTTGACAGGCTTTCAAAAATGGCTCACTTCATCCCTTGTCGGAAAACCTCGGATGCTTCACACATAGCCTGGCTATTTTTCAGAGAAGTGGTTTGACTGCATGGGGTGCCACAGTCAATTACCTCTGATCGTGACACGAAGTTCCTTAGCCATTTCTGGGTGACCTTGTGGAAGATGTTTAAGACGTCGCTGAACCGTAGTACCACTGCTCACCCTCAAACTGACGGGCAGACAGAAGTAACGAATAGAACCTTGGGAAATCTGGTTCGCAGCATTTGTGGGGACAAACCGAAACAGTGGGATCATGCCTTGCCGCAAGCTGAATTCGCTTACAATAGTGTTGTTCATAGTGCCACAGGGAAAACTCATTTTGCTATGGTATATATGTCACCATCGAAACATACTGTGGACTTAGTTCGCCTGCCAAAGGGTCTGGGATTTAGTACTGCTGCAGAAAACATGGCGACACAAGCTCAGGCGGTGCATGAGGAGGTGCGCCAAAAACTAGAAGAAACAAATGCAAAGTATAAGGCAGCTGCAGACAAGCGCAGGCGTTGCAAAGTATTCGAGGAAGGGGATTCAGTAATGGTTTTCTTGCGCAAAGAGAGGTTTCCAGCGGGGACTTACAACAAATTGAAGCCTAAGAAATATGGTCCATATCAGATTTTGAAGAAGATAAATGATAATGCCTACGTGATTGATCTACCGGAAACCATAGGAATTTCCAAGACTTTCAATGTTGCAGATCTGTTCCAGTACCACGCAGAAGAGTTACTCTATCCTGAACCTAACTCGAGGTCGAGTTCTTTCCAAGAAGAGGGGACTGATGTAGAACAAGTGGCTGATTCATTCATGATGAAGAGGGAACATCCCAAATTCAAGGGCAATTGAATTTTCAATCCTACTAGTCCGGGCGACGGAGTCGGAATGACGTGAAACGTTGACAGTTGATGCGTTTCGGTGAGACCTTTCAAAGTCACCTGCTTTGCTTGTGAGGCATACCCTATTTTAGCCAAATTTCGTCGTTTAGGCCCCGAAAAGTCTGTTTTTGCCGTTTTAGGAAAGTTTCGTTTTTGCTATAAGTTGAGTTTTACATTCCGGATTTGACTTCCGTCAACTTTCGGGTGCTTAGAATCTTTAGTAGTTTTAATTTCCGCAATTATCTCATTTCTTTCCAATTTTGGTAATTTTAGTTTTATTCCCGTTTCTTGTCCAACAAGGATTAGAGTTAGGGTTTTGTTTTAAATATGCTTGTAAGCCTTTTGGCCGAATTATTCAACTATTCAATAATATTTCAGAGTTCTTTTTGAGAGTTTCTCTCGTTTTCTAGTGGATTCCAGAGTTTATCAAGAATATTGACGTTGGTCGTATTCTTTTATTATTTTCGCTACGTTAGGAGGAGATGTTGGCTGAACGAGCAGCTCGTGGAGGAGAGAAGATATCCAAATTACCTCGGATGCAGCCAGTGCAACTGCCCTGTATTCAGCTTCAGTGGACGATCGGGCAACTAACTTTTGTTTGTGAGAGCACCAAAAGATAGCATTAGAGCCAAGAAAGAGAACATAGGCACTCGTGGAGGTTCGATCATCCAGGTTGCCAGCCCAGTACGCGTCAGAGAACGCATGTAGAGTGATGGGTGAATCATGGCGCAACATTAGACCATGGTCGATTGTGCCCTTCAGGTACCGAAGAAGACTCTTGGTGATAGACCAATGACTAGTTGTAGGGCGATGCATGAATTGGACAAACTTGTTGACGGCGAATGCGATGTCAGGCCTCGTGAACGACAGGTATTGTAGTGCTCCAATTACCTGATGATATTCAGTTGCATCAGTGAGTGAAGTGCCATCAAGGAGTTTGATTGCTTGATCAGTTGGCAGCGGAGTTTGAACAGGTTTAACGTCAAGCATTTTCATACGCATGAGAATGTCAGTCACATATTTTTTTCTGGGAGAGAAATAGGTCATCATGGGAGTCAAGAACTTCAACACCAAGGAAGTATGGCAGGCGGCCAACGTCCTTTATAGAAAATCGATGAGCAAGTGCCATTACAAATTTGTCCACAACCATTGGATCATTTCCAGTGAGAATTATATCATCAACGTAGACAAGCAAGAATAAAACACAGCCATTAATGGTATAGATGAACAAGGAAGAGTCAGATTTAGAGTTGACAAACCCGGAGAGGAGGAGATACTGCTTCAGTTCGGTGTACCATGCCCGAAGAGCTTGCTTGAGACCGTAAATTGCTTTCTTTAGGCGGCATACATAGGAAGGATATGCAGAATCAATGAAGCTTGGTGGTTGGTGTAGGGAAAAATACCGTAGTACATGCAGTGGAAGCGAGACTAAAAATAGATTTAGTATGTTTTAAAATTTTTCCTTTTTATGAACCTTAACCCTTTAATTAATTAACTATACATATCAAGTAACAAAAGTAGAATACCTTTTGTCGCGTGATCCGATTGATTTACGTCGATGGTAATCCGCAAGATCTTCAATCCTAGCACGAACATGAATCACCTAGGAGCGTGATCTCCCTTTTCTTTGAATTGCAAACCTGAGAATGGACAAACAAACTTTCTTTTTCTTTTGTTAGTCACAAAACAATCAAAAGAATACAAAGATTATTCCGGTCACTTTTGAGTTCTCAATCTAATGATCGAAACTCGCGTGAACCTAATTCGATGTTGTACACACAAGCTTATTGATGAACAAGCAATTAGTGTACCATCAAAAGAATAATCTCTTCTCTCTTTTTGTCTTGGCCGAAATCAACACACACTAATCACTAGAGTTGGATTCTATTTTTTTAAGCAAAAGAAAAACTCTCAAGCCTTGCAAGTAGGGTTAGCCAAATTCAACCTATATATAATATCTATATATATATTAAAATATATATAGTGCACCGAATACTGCACTTTGCACAACTAATACATAAGTGCATCAATTCTGCACACCTCACCAAACCAATAATATATAATTGCACGCCTAAACCAATATATATATATATATATTGCGGAATTAATACTGCATGCATTATATACCTATATATTTTCGGCCTTATATATTTAATATATATTTATATATTGTGGCCAAAATCATCTACCATGTAGGATTTGTCTTTTGACTTAAATCCTAACCCTACGTAGATTTCCTTATAATTCCAAACCCTAATCCAACTCTTTAGTGTATTTGTGACTATCTCAAAGACTTCCTATTTGATTAAATAAATAAACCTTATTATTTATTTTTTTACCAAATAAGTCTTTTACTTTTAGTATACTACTACCAATAGTATAACTCTAGGAAACATATTTCCTGATCAGAAAAAGATTTTGTTTCTTAATTAAATAATTAATTAATAAATTAATTAATTCTCATTTAATCAAACAATAAAATAAAATAATATATTAGACTAATAAATTAGCCTTGCCGCCCACATCATATATATATGGGCTCAATATTATTTTCTTATTTTATTTAATCCATTGGACTTTAAATAAAAAGCCCACATGTGAACCAGACCCATTCTTACTAAAAAAAACAAGCCCACATGCCTTTCATTAATATATTAATATAATTGATCAACCCATTAAACAAATAATGTGCAAATTATATTCTTAATATATTAAAAGCAATTCTAGATGGACCCATAAATTGGTCCGGTAGAATATATCAAGTGATCCATGCAAGTCCGTATGGAATGGGGATCTTGGCAGGCTATCTAAATTTAAGCTTCAATAGACATAACCTAATCACAATCAACAAATGATTCACTTAGGTCCGATCCATTAATTTTAACTCATTCCACTAAAGAGCTAAAATTGAACTCTTAAATAAAGATAGAATAAGAAGATGTTCCTCATTCATACCCTAGACAATCATGTTGGAGATAGTGTATCCTCGTGATTAATATCAGTAATCGCCAAGAGTTCATAGACCGCCTATAACTCTCCAAGTTACCATATTTACTCATATGACCACATTTTGAACTTGGATATTTTGATTTGTCCAGAAGCCATGTTTTCAATAGTCACTATCGAAAACTCAACGTTGAGATTTAATATCCAATTACCTCAAAACATCCATATGATGATATTATACTCTCATTTAATAAATGGAGCCACGATGTCCATATCTATAAATGAAGTCCTCTATCGATTAACAAATGAATATCACCAAACTATCGAGGATAGACTATGCTATATAATCGTACTCATTGATAACTCAAATGATATCACTTGCAACCATAAGTCCATCATTTATCTCAGGATTAAGATAGACTCTCCGATTGTCCTGATAATGAAAAAACTATTATCTATTGACGGTTCTAGATAAAGCTTTTCATTGTGATCCAGTTCAATGCACCCAGTGCACTAGATTCTTTTACTCGAAGACACTCCGATGATTTTAGACTCATCATATCTCATTTGATCCCACTCAAATGCTAGCAAAAGAATTCTACAACTTTAACAAGATAAAGGTGCCCAACCTTTAACTTAAGTTGTGAACAATATTCAAGACTAACTAAAGAATTGTGTCTACCACATACATATCCAGATGTACGAACAATTCTTCTTTTCTCATAGTCTTTAGACCTTATGATTATTTACTTTGACAATTATAATATTAAACTATAAATGCTATAAGATTTGTTAAACCAGAAATCACTTTATTAATATGAAAAAGATTGTTAATTACAACATTACACTCTTACTATTGAGCATAATCCTAACAGTTGGGCCATAAAAACATCTTCAGACAGGTGCCCTTGCAGGAAGGCATTGTTGACATCAAATCGGCGAAGAATCTATCCTCGCGAGACAGCGATACTTAGTATGACTCGAATAGTGGTGGTCTTAACTATTGGACTGAACGTCTCAGTATAGTCAAGTCCTAGTCGTTGATGAAAACCTTTAGCTACCCAGCGAGCCTTGTAGCACGAAACCGAGCCATCTGAAGAGTGTTTAATCCGAAATACCCACTTACACCCGACAATATTGTGGGACGGATAGGAGGGAACTAAGACCTAGGTACCATTGCGATTGAGCGCATCAAATTCTTCGGACATTGCCTTCCTCCACTCAGGAATTTTCAGGGCCTGAGACGCAGGTGTTAGTGTTGGATCGAGGAAGTTGGCAGGAGACTTGAGAGTAGGGAAATACTGATTCCACAAACGTAACATGACGGGAGACAAACACACGATCGATTTCTAAGTCTAGACAAAGATAGGCACTTTGAGACAGAAAGTATCCAACAAAGATATAGGCTTTGGATTGTGACTCTAACTTGTGGGTATTGTACGGCCTAATCCAAAGGTAACATAGACAACCGAAGACACAAAGCTTCTCATATGAAGGACTTTTGGAAAATATTTTTTCAAAAGGTGATTGCATTTGCAGCAATGGTGTGGGCATCCTATTGATTAGATATACTGTTGTGGTGAATGCATATGACCAAAATTGCAGAGGCATAGATGCATGTGTGAGTAGTGATAGACCTGTTTTGACTATGTGTCGGTGACGACGCTCGGAGACACCATTGTGTTCCAGTATGTGTGGTGGTGTGGTGAAGTGGGAGATGCCATGATTTGAAAGTGTTTGTTTTAGGGTCACATATTCACCACCATTGTCACTATAAAAGGAAATAATGGTGTGGCAAAAAAAAAAAATCAACTAGCGACTTAAAACGTTTACATGAACATCAGACTTGTTTTTCAACGGATATAGCCACATATACTTTGTGAAGTGATCAACAAAGAGTACGTAGTATTTAAAATCATCTTTTGAAATAACAGGAGAACTCCAAACATCAGAGTAAATGACCTCAAGCGGTTTCAAACTAGAGACAGTTGAGATTGCAAAAGATAATTTATGAGTTATTGCATTTGCAAGCATTACATGGGACACTAGAATTAGAAAGCGATGAAACATGTAAAATTTTAGACGACAATAATTGACCTATGACTTTGGACGACGGGTGACCTAGACGATGATGCCAATCTGGAATATAGGCCTTGACACTGGAGAAAGCGAAAACTGAAGATAACCTTGGCTTGGCATGAATCGGCCATTCGTAGACACCGTTCCTAATCCGTCCTTGCATGAGTTGCGCCCCCGTACGAAGATCCTTCACAGAGAAAGAACATGGTAAAAATTCAATAGAGACCTGGTTAGAAATACAAAACTGAGATACGGAGATTAAATTTTTCTTCATATCTGAAACACACAAAACATTAGATAACAAAAATTTTGAAGATTCAGAGGGTAAATGAAGGGAACCAGTGTGTGTGATGGGGAGGCCCAAGCCATCACCAATCATAATGTTGTCATTACCACCATACGGAGAATGAAGTAAGAGATTATTGAGATCAGTTGTGACATGATGGGATGCTTCTGAATCAAGAAGCCAATCCTGAGAGGAGGCCGAGTTTTGGGTGGCAAAATTAGCACGCGGCTGCCACTGTCGGGGAGAATTGCTAGGCTGAGAACGATTATTCACGGAGGCCATTGTGAACATTGAACAGTGCTTGGCTGTGTAACCATGTTCACCACAAAGTTGACAAAAACCGCGATAAGACCTAGGCTTATTTTGAGGCTGCCGAAAGTTGCTGTTGGAGGATTGATTCTCGGCCAACCTATTGTTGTTGCCACTGCTGTTGCTGTTGCTGTTGGTCAGATTGGGAGACCGGTTGGACCTTGTGTGGCTGTTGGAGTGGTTTCCAAAGAAGGATTTGTTAGCATAATTGGCTGTAATTGGAAACTTTTGAGCGTTGGCCGCCTCGCCTCAACGCTAATCAATTTCTCATGAAGTTCTTCAAAAGATATGGCGGTTTCACGGGCCCGAACAGCAGAAAATATATCCTTGTACTCCTCACTTAGGCCATTTAGGAGTTTCACAGTGAGGTCTTCAGAATTCTCTGAAGCATTTAGCATTGCCAACTCATCAGCCACACATTTGATGTGTTGCATGTATTCCGTAATAGATTGAGTCCCCTTCATAACACTGGTAAGAATTCCTTTGAGATGCATTATATGACCTCTAGAGGGTTTGGCATATGTGTTGGCGAGTGTGGTCCATGCATCACGAGAGGTTTGAGCGGAAGCAATAAACGGTATGATTGATGGAGAGATAGATCCGATAATGGCATTTAGAAATAGTTGGTCATGTCGAGTCCAGATATGATGAGCAGGGTTTGGTGTGGCGACGTCATCAACCGTGATGGTTGCTGGTGGACACAGATTCCGGCCATCTACGAAGCGCATGAGGTCAAATCCAATGAGAAGAGTGTGGAACTGCAACTTCCATGATCGGTAGTTTGTAGCTGTCAATTTCAGAGGAGCTTGTGCAGTAATATTGATGGAGACAAATGTCTTTGTGGAGGAGGTAATCTCATACGAGGAAGACGTCGATGAAACAACTGTGACAGATTGGGAGGAAGAAGCAGAAGCAGAAGCAGAAGCCAGAGCGGTGGTGTTAGCCATGATTGATCGAGGAACTCGTTTGAGTTTTAGAAGAGCTCTGATACCATATAGAGAATAATACTTCTTAGTTTATTCACGTTTGTATAAAACATATATAAATGAGCATGTACAGGCAGTGATTACAGGAGAAGAGTTTTACATAGAATCAAAGACTAAAGAGATAATCCTAGGAGAGCACTAACTGTTGGTGATAATAACAGATGTAGATAATTACAATATCATCAGGTTGAGTTATCCTTAACACTTGACGAAGAAGTATTTGAAGAAGCACAGTTTGAGGGACTGACTTCGCGTGATTGCGTCCAACAAGGACAGGAATGTTTACGAACTCAGATACTTCAACATTGCAGAGAATGAGGGTGAGGAGGAAGATTAAAATTCTGGGGTCTGAGTTTTTGGCTTTTTGTTTTTTAATCTATCAGTAAAATTCGTGTGGTGCGACATTATAGGCTTATTTGCTCTATAGTTAGGAGTGCTTTTTGTGCTTCTTGGAAGTTGACAATATGAAATTTTTGCATTGCGAAAACTCTTTTATGTTAATTTGCCTGGTTTGATATTGCACGTAATTTGTTGATCTTTCTGTTTTGATATATGCCCAACGTCCACGTCCCTCAACTGTAGGTTCTTTTTTATTCCCCGAATTATGGAGATTTGATATCTGCCTTATTGTAAGAAACTGATTTTAGTTATGTTCAATTAAACGTGCACGCTACTAAGAGTATCTCCAATAGACTCCCTTAATGACATCCCTTAGCTTAATTAAAGGAGTATGTGTATTTTTGCAACTCCAACAACTCCCTAAATGACTCCCTTAATTGTGTTCAAGTGGAGTTCACTCCCTTAATTAAGGGGTGTTTTTAGACCCCCTTAAAGTGGGCTCCACCTATTTAAGATTATTTTATTTCTTAAAAACTCCATCTAACATTTATTACACAACATCTAACATTTAAATAATAATAATAAATTATTAAATTGACCATTTAAGGGAGTATTGTTGGAGTACATACTCCCTTAATGGCTCTTTACATCAACATTCATCCTTATTTAAGGGAGTCTCTAAGGTAAACTGTTGGAGATGCTCTAAGTAACTATAGACAGCAAATAAATGGAGATTTGAGAGCTTTTAACTGTAACAGTTTTCGGTTTTCCTTGGCATGCGTAACTGTTTGTTACTCAAAAAAAATTTGGTGGAAAAAGATTAACCATTCGACGAGGGTTGTTTTTCTCTTGTTTATCATAATATTTAATTGGAGGAAGAAGTCCAAGAAGTTTGTCGAGACCTACCGAGATCAAATACTACACGTGCGCTATGAATATCAAGGTCTGAAGCTGTTGAATCCAACCATGTCGCTGTCTAATGTTGCAGCAAGCAGAGGCAAATTCCTGTCACAAGTGTGAAAGAATCTCACTGGGAAAAAAAAAGGCTAGTAAACGATTTGAGCAATGGACCAAACTAATATATAATACCTCCAAGTATGTGAAAGAATAAAGATTGAGATTTCAAAATCAAAATAAATCCAACAATCGGTACAGCAATTTCACCATATATGTATGTATAGTACAACCCAGCAGCACAGAAATAAAAACAGTGAAAAGCTTTTAGCCTAAAGTCTTGGCTTGTAGTTGAACCCCATTTGAGTGTTGTGGGCATGGTCAGCTTCTAGCTTCTTCACATATGTGTTGATATGACAAACTTAGATTCTGATGAGAACAAGACAGAGGAAATTCTTGTATTAAATCATTGACAATATGCAATTTAATTTTTATTTTAATTGCTGGGACTGACCTATAAGTACTCGGCTAGGGGTGGGTACCAAAACCGCCAAACCGATCAACCCGCCCAAACCAAACCAATTTAAACGGGTTGATTTGGTAATTTCATTAAATAAAATAAACCGAATGAGTTGTTTTTGAGCAATCCAATTGGTTTGTCAATTCAAACCATTACATACTTAAATATATATATATATATATATTAATTAAATTATCTGACAAAACAAACAAAAACTAAAGTTAACCCAATGTAACAAGAAGTGAACTTCGAAACTTCAAAGTAGTTACTTGGATGGTGGTGGATATTATTAATTTAGAAGTTTAAACGATTTAATTTAATTTTATAAATTTTAGGCGTTCTACACTTGAGGATTTTTTTTAACGATTGTTGTTCTACAGTTGAGTTAAATTTAGTATTATAAATTAATATTATTACTTATCTTATTGATAATTGGTTTAACTACTTATATTGATAATTTGACATTATTAAATTTATGTTGTTGCTCGGTGCTGTGTGGCTTGTTTTCTGTGTTGTGTGGCGCGCTTTTCTTTTGCATTCTGTAGCCCCTCTGTCTTCTTGGAGTTGGGCGTGTGTTGTCTGCCCTGTTTTGGGTTGTGTTTGCTGGCCGCTGTGCCTCTGTTTTAATAAACTCAGATGTTCAAAAAAAACATTATTAAATTTATTCAAATAAAAAATAATATAATTATTTTCTTAAACCGTTAAACCAAACCGATTTTTATTGGTTTAATTTGTTTGGTTTGGTTTGGTTTTACCTTATAAATGGTTTGGTTTGGGTCGTAAAAAATTAAACCGATTCTATTGTGGTTTGGTTTGGGTATAATCAAACCCAACCCATGACCACCCCTAAGTACTCCTATTTACAGGAAAAAAAAAGCTAGCAGTGCAAATAAGTCATCAAAATCTGCTACAACTTGCCCTCTCAATGCCCTATAAATAAGTCATTGCATGAAAGTATCTCTACAAAACAAGCTTGCATTGAATTGAAGCAATGGCCTTGAACTTGAAATCACTTCTCTTTGTTTCTCTCTTCATTGCTTTAGTGGCAGCTCCCATTGCTGAAGCAACTGTCCCCATTCGTTTGATCCAAATTCAAGGCAGTGTGTTTTGCAATCTCAATGGCACTATGCTTGTCAATGGCATCGCAAGCCCACCTTTCTCAAGTAAGTTACAGACAGGAGCTTTTACCTGATTCATTCAGTTAGAGTTCAAATCAGTAGTAGAAGATCCTGATTCGTTAATTATTTCACTAACAGTTTACTTACACTTACAAGCAACATATATAACAAATGAAAATGTTGTATGATATTTTTTCAGATGCTCTGGTGCAATTGCGATGTGGACCTGCAAATCTCCTCGTTTCCTTTGCGATAACGAACAGGGAAGGAATGTTTTCGAATATTGCGTTGTTCCCTTCAAATTTGAGTCTCACTTCACTGCTGAGCACCTGCAACCTGCTGGTCAACACGCCGCTCTCCAGATGCAACTCCACGTTGCCTTCTGTTGGACGCCTGCGGTCGCCAATACGGTTTATCGGAAACGTTACGCTCGGCCTCAACAACATCCTCAACGTCACGATCGTCGGTCCTGTCGGATTCACACTCTCGGCCTGATGACTTCAACATCATTAGTACAACATATATATATATATATATATATATATATATATGAATAAGGTCACCTGAAAGACCAAAGACTGTTTGTTTTCTGTGTTCCCAAAATATGTAGTTATTGTGTCATTGTGTTGTAATTTGCTTAATTTGCTTCTGCAAAGCAATTCAAGCAATAAAAGTTCATATTTTATCTGTGCGGTTTCCAACACTAATAATATATACAGTACCTTTATCTATATATATATATTACTTTTGTATTTTCTGTAAGAGCATCGATTGTTAACACGGTTTTTAAATTAGTAAGAACAACTTGTCACCACGAGCGCCGTGACACGGTTTTTAAATTAGTAAGAACAACTTGTCACCACGAGCGCCGATTCACGGTGTCTTAGATTTGAGGTCAAACGACTATATTTATACGAATAATTAATAGTCATTGAATTTCAATCCAAAGATTCACACAAAAGTTAAAGGTTTGAATCTCTCACATAAAAGCTTATTAATATATTAGCTAATAGTGGCGACGCAGTCCGATCCCAAGCCAACAAATTGTTTAAAAGGTTTAATTAAATTTTATTTTAATTAAATTAAACTCTCATATATATTTTTTCTTGAGTTAAGCATAAATATCAGAAATTATTTGATATATTACCAGATGAAAATTAATTCTCATTTACTGTATCAATATATTTTTTTTTGGTTTACACCATCCGGTTTTCGGGTGGGGCGGATCCACCATACGGTGCAATCAGCCCAGACCACACCCCGATTAATCCGGACTCGCACCGGGTCGGCCCACTAAGGGGTAAAGTGCTCCAAATATGTGTAGCTCCGTTCACAAGGGGAGTTGAACCCACGACCTTGCTTAAGGGATGAGAGTGCCGAACCACTCACACCAACACATGATTGGTACTGTATCAATATTTCATTTACGAAATTGAACCAACATATTTTTTAAAAGAAATATATCTTATAAATTTGAATGTTGGACGTAAGATTAAATAATTTACAATCTCATTAATGTAAGATTAAATAATTTATTGTGTTGAATTATATATTTACCTCAACTTTCGTCGGAGTAAGCATAATTTAAACAAATATATCCTCATTTTCATATCAAAAATTAATCACATGGGAAAATAAATAAAAATAAAATTAATATATTCATCAATTAATATTTTAAGTGACGAGATGAGGTTGGTTCGGTAGGTATACCCCTCACACCTACATCATGAATCGAGCATGAATTGGATTTCAAACCGAAATCGTCGATGCTGCCATAAATTTGATTTTCATAGTTAAAATAAAAAAAACGAGTATAAACTGGACTAAGAAAACACGTTAAATAAAAAAATAATCAAAGAAAATGATCAAATTAAAAAAGTGATACAATACTTGCATTGGAATATTGGATAACTCGTTTTATGGTTTCGACGATTTCGGTTTCAAACCAAAAGCGTTGAAACTGCCAAAACTAAGGTTTAATTAATTGTATAAAGCTTAATGTAAATATTAGTGAAAAAAAAATAAAATGAACAAATGAAAAACTGGCTACAATACTTGTATATAAGAATCCGTTTGTGTGGTTTCGACAGATTTGGTTTCAAATTGAAACCGTTGAAACCGTGATCAAAACCCAAGTTCTCATAGTTGAATTACTGAAATTGAGTATCAGTTGTACTAAGAAAGCAAGTATAACTATGTAACGTGAATATAGGCAACAAAAATGATCGAATTTTTTTTTGATACAATACTTGTAAACAATTAAGAACTCGTTTTGGTGATTTCAACGGATTCCGTTTCAAACCGAAACAGTCGAAATTACCGTAATTTAGTTTTACATAGTTAAACTATAAAAATAAGTATAAATTGGATCGGGAAAACACTTCTAATGTAAATATAATCAACAAAAATGATGAAAGTAAAAATTTGGCTACAATATATACTTGCATTGAATAATTTGTTTTGTGTTTTTGACGAGTTCGGCTTCAAACCAACACAGTCGAAACACCGATAAAACTAGAATTTAACGAGTATAGATCAGATTAAGAACATAAATTTAACGTAAATTTCAAACCTTGGTCAGATTTCGTGGGATAAAAAGATCATTGACCCATCCAAACAGTTTCTGTTGTCAGATAACTGACCGGTAGAGTCATAGTGAATGAGTATCTGAATGAGTCAAATTAGGATTCAACTGAGGTTTCCCAGGCCGATCAGTATCAGGTGGGCCTAAACCGGCTCCAACACGAAGTTGGTTGTGGGCTTAGGAGTTGGGCCTAAAGGCCATTTTTTGGCTACCACACATATCATGACATGTTCTTTTGCCACGCATAAATTTAACACATCCAAGGTTATAGATTGGTGCTATTGGCACAACCCCCTACCGGTCTATTTATGCACCACTTTTTAAAATTTTGATTTTATTAAATAAA
The DNA here is from genome assembly GCA_008009225.1 of Acer yangbiense. Taxonomy (NCBI): domain Eukaryota; kingdom Viridiplantae; phylum Streptophyta; class Magnoliopsida; order Sapindales; family Sapindaceae; genus Acer; species Acer yangbiense. The sequence continues at coordinate 23,986 of VAHF01000099.1, read as the reverse complement.
ATTAAATGTTTTTATTAAAAAAAAATTATTTCCAAAACTACCCTTTTTACCTATTTTTCAAACTTAATACACTCATATCTGGTCTCTCTATCTATGATCTCTATATACCCCTCTCTAACCTCCATTGAACGGTTTTTTTTTTTTTTTTTTGTTTGTTTGTTTGTTTGTTTTTTGTTTTTCTTTCTTCTTCTTGTTTCATGGTGGAAAAGAAAAAACAACATGATTGCTTCAACGCAACGACCGTTTGATATCATTATAAAAAAAAATTAAAAAAAAATCAAACTCACTTCTAAAGAATGAATTTTTATTTTTTTTGAACAGCGATCTTTTTTAGAAAAGACGAGGAAACAACCCCAAGCACAAACCAAAACAAAACAGGGGAAGCAAACATCCACACCAGAACAACCAGCAAAGACAACTAAGAGCACCAGATCACAACCACCTCACTAGAACACAGCTGAAAAACATACAAAACCCACCCACAAAAAACTGAGCAACACCAAAGCAGTGCACAGACACAAAAAGACTAGCTCCCAAGTACGCTCAACACACCAAAACAAGAAACTAAAGCAGCTACTGCAGAACCAAAATCATGTCTCTCCACGAAACCCACCAACCCCCAACAACCATGAGACTAGCTCCTCTTCCAACAACCTTGAGCCTAGCCTCTGTCATCCCCTTTCCCTCTAGCAATACGGTCCGCCAACTCTTCTTCAACACCATTGAAATTGCAACCATGAGCCCTACCTCGAGTCTTCATCCTATGGATTCTTGAAGGAAAAAATTCTTTTTTTCCCCACCTTCTATCGGAAGGACACGGAGAAGCAACAATTTCCCCCACCTTCCCCTTCCGAAAAAGAGGTTCCAAATCCCCAAGGTCAACATATAGATCAATAGCTGGACCACCCAAATCATCCCCCACTAGACTCAAACCGGACCCTACCAAACCATTACCCTTATCAAAATTAATAAAAACCACTTGGTCACCGGAAACCGCCACTCCCCCGCTAGACCCATCATTAGAACCAAAGACCCTAATACTCTTACCATAGGACTTCTTGCTCTCAACATCTTCCAGAGAAGCCAAACTATCATTAACCTTTCCTTTAACAATACAATTGCCACCTTTCCCAACACAAGAACCAATTGATCCAACATTCACACCACAAACCTCAACATTCTCACCACAAACCTTCCTCTTTTCGGTTTCCCCACGGTTGCCAACATTGGTACCAACACCCCCATTAGCTTTTATTAGCTTTGAGTTGTCCCCACTAGCACTTCCCTTATCCTTAATGCTCTTACTAGAGTTAAGAGAAGCAGAACTAAGATTGTCTCCCAACCCACCCTTAACCACATTGGAATTGCCTTTCAGATTTAAGTGCTGAGAAGCACATCTCTTGATCAGGTTTTTGTCTTTCTTCTTGAGCTGTCCATCAATACTATCTCTCACCGCATCCCTTTCAATATGAGTTTGGACTTGCTTTAAAACAGAGTCTACCTCTACCCCTAAAATTAGCTCATTGCCCACAGATTCCTTATTTGGCATCTTCACCAAACGATCATCTTCTTGACTCTTCTGCAAATCAAGGAATTTCTCTATCCATAAGAAATCCACCTTCATCTCATCTTCTACCATTTTGACCAAAAAAAAAAACCATTCTCCAACACAACCTTAACATCACATGAGACTGATTTACAACCTGGAATTAGGACCAAAATTCTCCCTCTATCCAACCGATTTCTCAACACCGAGTCTTTATCAACAAAAAGAGGTTCACCTATCATCCACCCCAACTTCTTGAAAAAACCGTGGTTCCACAAATACAAAGGAATCCCTGAGCAAAGGATCCAAGTTGCTCTAGCCTGAGGGATCAACCCATCGAACCAATTAACCATGGATGAAAAGCAATCATCCCACAAAAAACGGCTCTTGATGAAACCTTCCTTTTCATTCTCCATAGAATGCATTTGTCACCAACATAAGAAGAAGAGAACTTCGTACCTCTATTGTTTAGACGCTGATTGACACTAGACACCCTTGAAAACGTTCTAAGAATTCCGACAGCGCAATTTTTGAGCCAGTCCTGATCATTCTTCTGTTGCTTCCATTCCATGGTAAGACATTCCTTTTTTTCCACGTGGCTAGTCGAGTTCTTAGTCAAGTCTCCTCTTAACACTTCAACAAAGGAAGCTTTTCCAGACCTGAACTCGGACTTTTGGCTATGCTGCCCATTTCTTGAGGTTTAATGTCATTGTCAAACAATTCTTACAGATGCTTGATACCGTTCTCAAACTTTTCCATAATATTTTGTATGTGTGAAGCAAATTTTATTGTTTAAGAGTTAATTATATTTTTTTTTCAAGAAACAGATTACAAGAAAGTGTATTTTTTTTATGAAAAGGAATATGAGGTTTTATTAGATTTACTGTGTAGAAGATTTTTTTTATTCATACGATTTGTTGGTTTAAAATTGGATTAGGTACTTGAAGTACTTGACGATGAAGTATTTGAAGCACAGTTTGAGAGACTGACTTCGCGTGATTGCGTCCAACAAAGGACAGGAATGTTTACGAACTCAGATACTTCAACATTGCAGAGAATGAGGGTGAGGAGGAAGATTAAAATTCTGGGGTCTGAGTTTTTGGCTTTTTGTTTTTTAATCTATCAGTAAAATTCGTGTGGTGCGACATTATAGGCTTATTTGCTCTATAGTTAGGAGTGCTTTTTGTACTTTTTGGAAGTCGACAATATGAAATTTTTGCAATGCGAAAACTCTTTTATGTTAATTTGCCTGGTTTGATAATGCACGTAATTTGATGATCTTTCTGTTGTGATATATGCTTCCTTGGCACGTGTACCTGTTTGTTACTCAAAAAAATCTAGGTGGAAAAAGATTAACCATTCGATGAGGGTTGGTTTTCTCCCATTTATCATAATATTTGGAGGAAGAAGTCCAAGAAGTTTGTCGAGACCTACCGAGATCAAATACTACACGTGCACTATGAATATCAAGGTCTGAAGCAGTCGAATCCAACCATGTCTCTGTCTAATGTTAAAGCAAGCAGAGGCAAATTCCTGTCACAAGTGTGCAAGAATCTCACTGGGAAAAAAAAGGCTAGTAAACAATTTGAGTAATGGACCAAACGAATATATAATACCTCCAAGTATGTGAAAGTATAAAGATTGAGATTTCAAAATCAAAATAAATCCAACAATCAGTACAGCAATTTCACCATATATGTATGTATAGTACAAACCCAGCAGCACAGAAATAAAAACAGTGAAAAGCTTTTAGCCTAAAGTCTTGGCTTGTAGTTGAACCCCATTTGAGTGTTGTGGGCATGGTCAGCTTCTAGCTTCTTCACATATGAGTTGATATGACAAACTTAGATTCTGATGAGAACAAGACAGAGGAAATTCTTGTATTAAATCATTGACAATATGCAATTTAATTTTTATTTTAATTGCTGGGACTGACCTATAACTACTCGGCTAGGGTGGGTACCCAAACCGCTAAACCGATCAACCCGCCCAAACCAAACCAATTTAAACGGGTTGATTTGGTAATTTTATTAAATAAAATAAACCGATTGAGTTGTTTTTGAGCTACCCAATTGGTTTGGGTTGGTTTGTGGGTTGTGTTTTATCAAACCGCATAACCCAATCCAAACAATTACATAATTAAATATATATATAAATAAATAAATATATATATATATATATATATATATATATATATATATATATATATATATATATATATATATATATTAATTAAATTATCTGACAAAACAAACAAAAACTAAAGTTAACCCAATGTAATAAGAAGTGAACTTCGAAACTTCAAAGTAGTTACTTGGATGGTGGTGGATATTATTAATTTAGAAACTTAAACGATTTAGTTTTATTTTATAAGTTTTAGACGTTCTACACTTGAAGATTTTTTTTTAACGATTGTTGTTCTACACTCGAGTTAAATTTAGTATTATAAATTAATATTATTGTTTATCTCATTGATAATTGGTTTAACTACTTATATTGATAATTTAACATTATTAAATTTATTCAAATAAAAAATAATACATATAATTATTTTCTTAAACCGTTAAACCAAACCGATTTTTATTGGTTTTGTTTGGTTTGGTTTGGTTTTACCTTATAAATGGTTTGGTTTGGGTCATAAAAAATGAAACCGATTTTATTGTGGTTTGGTTTGGGTATAATCAAACCCAACCCATGCCCACCCCTAAGTACTCCTATTTACAGGAAAAAAGAAGCAGCTAGCAGTGCAAATAAGTCATCAAAATCTGCTACAACTTGCCCTCTCAATGCCCTATAAATAAGTCATTGCATGAAAGTATCTCTACAAAACAAGCTTGCATTGAATTGAAGCAATGGCCTTGAACTTGAAATCACTTCTCTTTCTTTCTCTCTTCATTGCTTTAGTGGCAGCTCCCATTGCTGAAGCAACTGTCCCCATTCGTTTGATCCAAATTCAAGGCAGTGTGTTTTGCAATCTCAATGGCACTATGCTTGTCAATGGAATCGCAAGCCCACCTTTCTCAAGTAAGTTACAGACAGGAGCTTTTACCTGATTCATTCAGTTAGAGTTCAAATCAGTAGTAGAAGATCCTGATTCGGTAATTATTTCACTAACAGTTTACTTACACTTACAAGCAACATATATAACAAATGAAAATGTTGTATGATATTTTTTCAGATGCTCTGGTGCAATTGCGATGTGGACCTGCAAATCTCCTCGTTTCCTTTGCGATAACGAACAGGGAAGGAATGTTTTCGAATATTGCGTTGTTCCCTTCAAATTTGAGTCTCACTTCACTGCTGAGCACCTGCAACCTGCTGGTCAACACGCCGCTCTCCAGATGCAACTCCACGTTGCCTTCTGTTGGACGCCTGCGGTCGCCAATACGGTTTATCGGAAACGTTACGCTCGGCCTCAACAACATCCTCAACGTCACGATCGTCGGTCCTGTCGGATTCACACTCTCGGCCTGATGACTTCAACATCATTAGTACAACATATATACATATATGAATAAGGTCACCTGAAAGACCAAAGACTGTTTGTTTTCTGTGTTCCCAAAATATGTAGTTATTGTCTCATTGTGTTGTAATTTGCTTAATTTGCTTCTGCAAAGCAATTCAAGCAATAAAAGTTCACATTTTATCTGTGCGGTTTCCAACACTAATAATATATACAGTACCTTTATCAATATATATATATATTACTTTTGTATTTTCTGTAAGAGCATCGATTATTAACACGGTTTTTAAATTAGTAAGAACAACTTGTCACCACGAGCGCCGATTCACGGTGTCTTAGATTTGAGGTCATACGACTATATTTATACGATTAATTAATAGTCATTGAATTTCAATCCAAAGATTCACACAAAAGTTAAAGGTTTGAATCTCTCATGTAAAAGTCTATTAATATAGATCATATATATTAGCTAATATATATCATCTATCTGCTGTGCTTGGTCTTGGCTGTCTGCGGCTTCTGTGTGTTTTGGGTGTTCCCCTGTTTTGGCTCTGTTGCCTTTGCCTTTGGGCTGTGTTGGGTGTGTTTTGGTTGTGTGCTTTGGTTTGCCTTGCTTGGTGTCTTTGTCAATAAAGTTTGCCTTTTAAAAAAAAAATATATTAGCTAATAGTGGTCATGCAGTCCGATCCCAAGCCAACAAATTTTTTAAAAGGTTTAATTAAATTTTATTTTAATTTAATTAAACTCTCATTTTTTTTTCTTGAATTAAGCATAAATATCAGAAATTATTTGATATATTAACAGATGAAAATTAATTCTCATTTACTATATTTCATTTATGAAATTGAACCAACATATTTTTTAAAAGAAATGTATAGGGGTAATTACCCTGGTGACCATCAACTTTTGCCATCACTATCAAAATGACTATCAAATGGGGAAATTGATGAAAAATGGCTATTTTTGACAAACATTGTTACACTAATGGTCATTCCATCCAATTACATCCAATGAATAGCATTTTGGTAAATAAGAGGGTGACATTAATTTATTTTAAATGTTTTTTTGGAAATCAATTTTTTCTTTTGTTTTTTGAAACTAATAATTATATTTAGTGTGTATATACATATAGTATATCTCAAGCATATATATATTTATATATGTATATATATTTATTTCTTTTTTGAGAAGATTAAGACTACAAAATCTAAAATTTCTAAAAAATATATTTGAGATAAGTTGAAAAGAAATATATATATATATATATATATATATATTCTTTTTTGGGAAGATTAAGGCTATAAAATCAAAAAATTCTAAAAAACATATTTGAGATAAGTTGAAAAGATATATATATTCTTTTTTGAAAAGACTAAGGTTACAAAATCTAAAAATTCTAAAAAATATATTTGAGATAAGTTAAAAAAATATATATATGTAATACAGTCTTTCTATTATCAGTTCTAACTGATATAAAATATATCAGTTCCTTGTATGTGGACCATTGGATTTAAAAGATGATTTGACAAGTGCATGCAGCCAAGTCAAAGTATTTAAATCCAATGACCCACATGCAAGGAACTGATATATCTTTTGTCAGATCGAACTGATAATATAAAAATTGTATATATATATTGTTGGGGATAATCCTCTAGTACCGATGAACGCGGAAACGCCGTGCCTAATATACGCCCATAACTCATGGCAAATAATAACGTCAATAAGCAGAAAAATAGATGAGAGAGAATAAAACAATCACAATACAAGATATACGTGGAAAACCCAAAACGGGTAAAAAACCACGGGCTGTCAAAACGACAGAGAAAGTTTCACTATATGATAAATTGTTACAACCATATACTCCAGGATTCTCTCTCACACCTAACCCCAAACCCCACTCACAAAATCCTCACCGAGTACCCTACAATATCCCCTAGGTCTCCCATAAATATCACCCACGGATCTCTAACTTGATCCACCGATATTCCCTTGGATCCCTCCTCAGATATTCCCATTGGGTCTCCCCGGATCTTACTCACACTCTCTGATGTTACATGGTGTTCAACTCACCCATCAACCTAATTACAAGGTTCTATTTATACTAGTTACAGTGAGTATAATATAAAAAAAAATCCTACTCCTAAACGTACAAGACTTACTTGTTCCACATAAATACTATTTCCTTTTATGACAAGTCTTCTTGTAGGGAGCAAATCATTTTCCTTCAAGCACAAGAACTTCCAGAAGAATACCTTTTCCTATTATGCGCAACATTCCCGATCTCAGCAATACATCGTCTTCGCCATATTGGTTACGGTGTGCACCTCGCTCCCAATCCACCACGAAACAACTTCTGCTCATTTACCGCTCCATGTTGCCGCTGTCCACCATGACCGCTGCCAGTACCGCTGCCATGACTATAATGGTCACCGCAGCAGTACAAACTGGAATTGGACCGTTGCCTTTGCGCTGTCGAACAATTGGCAGCGGTATCCTACCGCTGCCATGACCGCTGTCAAAGCCACAGCGGCTTGGCAGCGGTTTCGGCTGTTCTCCGCTTCTTCAGTTCGTCTTAAATTTCAACCTCCCTCAGACACCATAATTCAACTTCCAAACGTATCTCATGTCTCCAGGAAGCTCCACATCAGTTGAGTCTTGTTTGGTACACATCGGGATCATTTGAGAATACGAGCCAAAACCTAACAATTCTCCCATTTGGCTTGAATTCTTAAAACTTTGTCCATAGCCACGATTCTCATCATCGAGAATCAACATACCCCACCACAAGGTATAACCACTTAAGAACGAACCATCCTAAGATTTTTCTTTACACAATTTTGTGTTCGTTGTTCCGGCACCATGTCGAAATAACCTGCTGAAATTGTGGTGCAACTCCTCAAGTCAGATTTCCAGGGAGTTCGTCAGCCATCGACATCTTTGTCCACCATACACCATGCATCACTTTCTGACCAATGCCTTGTGCACAATTATGGACCACTAGCAGCAACATATCCTCTTCCATGGCCAGTGGGGAAAACTGCCAAAAGGATAAACAAGTCCTTACATCACCCAACCCTGTGAAAGACTTACTACTAGAAATTGGGAGTGCTCTGCCGGATAAGCCCCACACCATATCATAGAGAGATTTTTTTTTTTTTTTGATAGTTAATCAGCTTCTTGTATAACCTAGATTGAATCTCCATGACTTATATATGTCACCACAAGCCAAACTTCTGCTCCATCAATATTCTTCCTTTCATCAAACCCTAACGAGTTCAAATACCGCCTTCAAGACGTATCTCCTTTGCTAAACCATACTAGGCAACCATGATCATCATTATCCCAATGCCACCAAGTCCTCCATACGATCTCCCGTAAAGACTTGTCACTGCCATCGCCAAACCATAAGGCTCTGATACCAATTGTTAGGGATAATCCTCTACTAGTACCGATGAACGCGGAAACGCCGTGCCTAATATACGCCAATAACTTATAGTAAATAATAACGTTAATAAGCAGAAAAATAGATGAGAGAGAATAAAACAATCATAATACAAGATATACGTGGAAAACCCAAAACGGGTAAAAAACCACGGGCCGTCAAAACGACAGAGAAAGTTTCACTATATGATAAATTGTTACAACCATATACTCCAGGATTCTCTCTCACACCTAACCCCAAACCCCACTCACAAAATCCTCACCGAGTACCCCACAATATCCCCTAGGTCTCCCCTAAATATCACCCACGGATCTCTAACTTGATCCACCGCTATTCCCTTGGATCCCTCATTGGATATTTCTATTGGGTCTCCCCGGATCTTACTCACACTCTCTGATGTTACATGGTGTTCAACTCACACATCAACCTAATTACAAGGTTCTATTTATACTAGTTACATGGAGTATAATATAAAAGGAAATCCTACTCCTAAACGTACAAGACTTACTTGTTCCACATAAATACTATTTCCTTTTATGACAAGTCTTCTTGTAGGGAGCAAATCCTTTTCCTTTAAGCACAAGAAATTCCAGAAGAATACCTTTTCCTATTATGCGCAACATTCCCGATCTCAGCAATACATCATCTTCGCCATATTGGTTACGGTGTACACCCCGCTCCCAATCCACCACGAAACAACTTCTGCTCATTTACCGCTCCATGTTGCCGCTGTCCACCACGACCGCTGCCGGTACTGCTGCCATGACCACAGTGGTCACCGCAGCGGTACAAACTGGAATTGGACCGCTGCCTTTGCGCTGTCGAACAATTGGCAGCGGTATCCTACCGCTGCCATGACCGCTGCCAAAGCCACAGCGGCTTGGCAGCGGTTTCGGCTGTTCTCCGCTTCTTTAGTTCGTCTTCAATTTCAACCTCCCTCAGACACCATAATTCAACTTCCAAACGTATCCCATGTCTCCAGGAAGCTCCACATCAGTTGAGTCTTGTTTGGTACACATCGGGTTCATTTGAGAATACGAGCCAAAACCTAACACATATATATATATATATGTTTGAGATATGCTATATGTATATGTACACACTAAATATAATTATTTGTTTCAAAAAACAAAAGAAAAAATTGATTTCCAAAAAATATCTAAAATAAATTAATGTTATCCTCATATTTACCAAAATACCACTTATTGGATGGAATTGGATGGAATGGTCATTAGTGTAACAATGTTTGCCAAAAATGACCATTTTCCATCCATTTCCCCATCTAGTGGCTATTTTGATAGTGGTGGCATAAGTTAATGGCCACCGCGGTAATTATCCCTTATAAATTTGAATGTTGGACGTAAGATTAAATAATTTACAATCTCATTAATGTAAGATTAAATAATTTATTGTGTTGAATTATATATCTCAACTTTCGTCAGAGTAAGCATAATTTAAACAAATATATCCTCATTTTCATATCAAAAATTAATCACATGGGAAAATAAATAAAAATAAAATTTATATATTCATCAATTAATATTTTAAGTGACGAGATGAGGTTGGTTCAATGGGTATACCCCTCACACCTATACCATGAATCGAGCATGAATTGGATTTCAAACCGAAATCGTCGATGCTGCCATAAATTTGATTTTCATAGTTAAACTAAAAAAAACCAGTATAAATTGGACTAAGAAAACACATTAAATATAAATATAATCAAAGAAAATGATCAAATCAAAAAATTGATACAATACTTGCATTGGATAACTTGTTTTATGGTTTCGACGATTTCTGTTTCAAACCAAAAGCGTTGAAACTGCCAAAACTAAGGTTTAATTAATTTGTATAAAGTTTAATGTAAATATTAGTGAAAAAAAAAATGAACAAATGAAAAACTGGCTATAATATTACTTGTATATAAGAATCCGTTTGTGTGGTTTCGACGGATTTGGTTTCAAATTGAAACCGTTGAAACCGTGATCAAAACCCAAGTTCTCATAGTTGAATTACTGAAATTGAGTATCAATTGGACTAAGAATGCAAGTATAACTATGTAACGTGAATATAGGCAACAAAAACAATTGAATGAAAAAATTGCTACAGTACTTGTAAGCAATTAAGAACTCGTTTTGGTGATTTCAGCGGATTCCGTTTCAAACCGAAACAGTCGAAATTGCCGTGATTTAGTTTTACATAGTTAAACTATAAAAAATAAGTATAAATTGGACCGGGAAATTAACACTTCTAATGTAAATATAATCAACAAAAATTATGAAAGTAAAAATTTGGCTACAATATATACTTGCATTGAATAATTTGTTTTGTGTTTTTGACGAGTTTGGCTTCAAACCAACACTTTCGAAACACCGATAAAACTAGAATTTAACGAGTATAGATCGGATTAAGAACATAAATTTAACGTAAATTTCAAACCTTGGTCAGATTTCATGGGATAAAAAGATCATTGACCCATTCAAACAGTTTATGTTGTCAAATAACTGACTGGTAGAGTCTGAGTGAATAAGTATTTGAATGAGTCAAATTAGGATTCAACTGAGGTTTCCTAGGTCGACCAGTATCAGGTGGGCCTAAACCGGCTCCAACACGAAGTTGGTCGTGGGCTTAGGAGTTGGGCTTAAAGGCCATTTTTGGCTACCACACATATCATGACATGTTCTTTTGCCACGCATAAATTTAACACATCCAAGGTTATAGAGTGGTGCTATTGGCACAACCCCCTACCGGTCTATTTATGCACCACTTTTTAAATTTTTGATTTAATTAAATAAAATTAAATGTTTTTATTAATTTTTTTTATTTATTTCCAAAACTACCCTTTTTACCTATTTTTCAAACTTAATACACTCATATCTGGTCTCTCTATCTCTGATCTCTATACACCCCTCTCTCACCTCCATTGAACGGTTTATTTTTTCTTCTTATTTCTTTTTCTTTCTTTGTGTTTTTTTTCTTCTTCTTCTTGTTTCATGGTGGAAAAGAAAAAACAACACGATTGCTTCAACGCAACGGCAGTTTGATATCATTATAAAAAAAAAAAAATTAACTTCTAGAGAATGAATTGTTTCCAGATGTTTAATGTCATTGTCAAACAATTCTTACAGATGCTTGATACCGTTCTTAGGCTTTTCCATAATATTTTGTATGTGTGTAAGAAGCAAATTTTATTGTTTAAGAGTTAAATTTTTTTTTTCCAAGAAACAGATTACAAGAACGTGTTTTTTTTTATATTTATTTTATGAAAAGGAATATGAGGTTTTATTAGATTTACTTTGCAGAAGATTTTTTTTATTCATACGATTTGTTGGTTTAATATTGGATTAGGTACTTGAAGTACTTGATATAGAGAATAATACTTATTAGTTTATTCACATTTGTATAAACATATATATATATATATAGGACTATAGGAGCATGTACAGGCAGTGATTACAGGAGAAGAGTTTTACATAGAATCAAAGACTAAAGAGATAATCCTAGGAGAGCACTAATTGTTGGTGATAATAACAGATGTAGATAATTACAATATCATCAGGTTGAGTTATCTATAATATGCCCCCGCAAGATGGTGGGCATTTCAGAGACACCAATCTTGGAACGTAATAGCGCAAACCTTGTACTAGATAGTGGCTTGGTGAGTGAATCAGCTAACTGATCCGCGAACGCCACATGCGATACCCGAAGTTGTCCACGTTGAACTTTTTCACGAACAAAATGAAAATCAATGGCGATATGCTTCATTCGGGAATGGAAGACCGGATTAGAGCACAAGTATGTGGCGCCAATGTTGTCACAAAAAATAGTTGGAGGTGATGTAGATCAAGTGGCTGATTCATTCATGATGAAGAGGGAACATCCCAAATTCAAGGGCAATTGAATTTTCAATCCTACTAGTCCGGGCGATGGAGTCGGAATGACGTGAAACTTTGACAGTTGATGCGTTTCGGTGAGACCTTTCAAAGCCACCAGCTTTGCTTGTGAGGCATACCCTATTTTAGCCAAATTCCGTCGTTTAGGCCCGAAAAGTCCGTTTTTGCCGTTTTAGGAAAGTTTCGTTTTTGCTATAAGTTGAGCTTTACATTCCGGATTTGACTTCCGTCAACTCTCTGGTGCTTAGAATCTTTAGTAGTTTTAATTTCCGCAATTATCTCATTTCTTTCCATTTTTGGTAATTTTAGTTTTTTTCCCGTTTCTTGTCCAACAAGGATTAGGGTTAGGGTTTTGCTTTAAATATGCTTGTAAGCCTTTTGGCCGAATTATTCAATTATTCAATAATATTTCAGAGTTCTTTTTGAGAGTTTCTCTCTTTTTCTGGTAGATTCCAGAGTTTATCAAAAATATTGACGTTGGTCGTATTCTTTTATTATTTCCGCTGCGTCAATTGGTATCAGAGCACGGATTTGCCGATCTTAATGGCAACTAACGGAGCAGGAGATGGAAACCCTATTGGTGGTGATCGTGGGGTAGAGGCTTTATGGACGGCGATGGAGGAAACATGGCAACAGGTTGCGCAGATTCGTGACATGCTTGCTGGAGCGAACCTCAATGCTAACAACAGGCCACCAGTTGACAGGACACGCGCCGAAGGATTTGCCCGAGGCCAACCTGCTGACAGGAGACGTAATCAACCATCTCGTAATCAACCTGATAGCGATGGTGACTCAGAAGACGAAGGTGACGAGGGATATGGTTTAGTACAGCCGGTGAGACGACAGAGAGAACATGATGATTATCGGTTGAAGGCAGAGCTTCCAAGTTTCAATGGGAACCTACGTATAGAGGACTTCCTTGACTGGATTACAGAAGTGGAACGGTTCTTTGAGATGATGGAGATACCTGACGAAAAGATGGTGAGATTCGTGGCCTTCAGATTGAAAGGAGGGGCTGCGGTATGGTAGGATCAGTTACAGAAGAACCGACAGCGACAAGGAAAAGCACTTGTGAGGACATGGCGTAGAATGAAACAACTTATGATGGGTAGGTTTCTGCCACCGGATTACGAACAATATTTATTCCAATTGTTGCAGGCTTGTTCGCAGGGTTCCAAATCGGTGTTTGAATACACATCGGAGTTTTCTAGGCTGATAGAGCAGAATAATCTGAATGAAACGGAGGGGCAACGTGTAGCCAGGTACTTGAATGGGTTGAAATCGTCACTTCGAGATAAAATCGGGCTGCAAGTAATTTGGACCGTGGAAGAAGCTCATAATCTAGCATTGAAGGCCAAGTTGTTGGAACGCAGAGGTGGAACCTTGGGATTCAGAAGAAACAGCATAGATTCGTCATTTGCTAACAGGGATAAGGGTATTCAGTTATCAGGTCCGTAAAACCAGTCGAAAGAAGGGGGCAGCAGCAGCAACCCGACAGCAGTTCCAGCCAATAGGAGTGTACCTAGAAATCCGAACCCCAATCCTTATGCTAGACCTGCACCAGGAGTGTGTTACAGATGTAGGAAACCTGGGCATCTTTCTAATGCATGTCCGGATCGCCCTAGGCCAGTGAATTGGGTGGAAGGGGAAGACGGAGACCCAGATGTTCTTGAAGACGTTGAAGAAGAAGGTGATGCGTACGAATGGGCAGAATTCGCTGAAGAGAATGGAGAGTGGGTCAATTGTGTAGTGCAACGTGTACTGTACGCTCCAAAGCAAGACGAATCTGGTCAGCGAAATAACATATTTCGATCTTGCTGTACAATCAGTTAAAAAGTTTGCGACTTGATCGTGGACAGTGGGAGTTGTGAAAACTTCGTTGCAAGGAGACTGGTAGAACACCTGAAATTACCAACCGAGAAGCATCCAACTCCATATACTATCGGCTGGATCAAGAAAGGGCCAACAGTAAAGGTAACTGAGATTTGTCGTGTTCCTATTTCTATTGGTAAAATATATAAGGATGAGATAATCTGTGATGTGGTTGATATGGATGCTAGTCATGTGTTGTCGGGTCGGCCGTGGCAGTACGATGTTGATATTACCTATAGAGGTCGTTATAACACTTATTTGTATACCTGGGATTCACACAAAATTGCTATGGTACCGTCCAAACGAAAGATAGTGCCTAACAAACCTTCTGAAGTGGAGAAACAATCCTTTTTGACCGTGACCGGATCCGACACAGAATTTGTGGCAGATGTTAAGGGTGCACATGAGGTTTTTGCTTTGGTAGTTAAAGCTCTAGTGGTAGAGGGGAAAGAGGCCCCGATAGTAGATGTTCCTGAGAAAATACAACCGCTGCTAGAATAATTCAGAGACATTACTTCAGAGGATTTACCTGACAACTTATCTCCATTGAGAGATGTTCAACATCATATAGACCTATTACCTGGGGCGAGTTTACCCAATCTGGCACATTATCGGATGAGTCCGAAGGAGAACGAAATTCTGTGAGAGAAGATTGAAGAATTGTTACATAAGGGTTTTATATGAGAGAGCATGAGCCCTTGTGCGGTTCCCGCGTTATTGACGCCAAAGAAAGATGAGAGTTGGCGTATGTGTGTGGACAGTCGAGCTATCAACAAAATAACCATCAAGTACCGATTCCCAATTCCCCATTTAGATGACATGTTGGATCAACCGGAGGGTTCTAAACTGTTTTTGAAAATTGATCTGCGCAGTGGGTATCACCAGATTCGGGTCAGACCAGGGGATGAGTGGAAGACAGCATTCAAGAGCAAGGATGGATTGTATGAATGGCTGGTTATGCCGTTCGGATTGTCAAACGCACCCAGTACTTTTATGCGAGTGATGAATCAGGTATTGAGGCCTTTTGTGGGAAAATTCGTTGTTGTTTATTTTGACGACATTCTCATCTATAGCAGGACTGAAGAGGAGCATATGGAGCAGTTGCGAGAAGTGTTGTCGATTTTACAAGAAAACCAACTGTTTCTTAACCTAAAAAAATGTAATTTCATGACAAACAGCTTACTGTTTCTGGGTTATGTGGTAAGTTCGGAAGGGATTCATGTGGATGAAGAGAAGGTTCTAGCTATTCGAGAATGGTCTGTGCCAAAAACTGTGAGTGAAGTGCGGAGTTTCCATGGATTAGCCACCTTCTACCACTGATTTATTCAGGATTTCAGCACAGTCATGGCACCGATAACAGAATGTATGAAGAAGGGAAGATTCCAATGGGGAGAAGAGGCAGAGTCGAGTTTTGCATTGATCAAGGAGAAATTATGCACCGCACCAATATTGGCCCTGCCGAGCTTTGAGAAAATTTTTGAAGTCGAGTGTGATGCAAGTGGCGTAAGGATTGGAGCTGTGTTATCCCAAGAAAAGCGGCCAGTAGCCTTTTTTAGTGAGAAATTGAGTGAAGCTCGTCAGAAGTGGAGTACTTACAATCAAGAGTTCTACGCAGTGGTCCGAGCCTTGAAGCATTGGGAGCACTACCTAGTACAGAGGGAGTTCGTATTATACACCGATCATCAAGCTTTGAAGTTCATTAATAGCCAGAAACATTTGGACAACATGCATGTCAGGTGGGCCACCTTCCTTCAAAAATTCCCTTTTGCTATTCGACATAAATCAGGCGTTTTGAACCGAGTTGCAGATGCACTGAGCTGTCGTGCCAACCTGCTGGTAACACTAACTCACGAGATAGTGGGATTTGAATGTCTGAAGGAGCTGTATGAGGAGGATGAAGACTTCAAAATAATCTGGGCAAAGTGTATTGAGAGACAACCTGTCAGTGATTTCCATGAGAAAGATGGGTATCTGTTTCGTGGTAACCGTTTGTGTATCCTTAGGATGTCTCTGCGGGAGAAATTAATCTGTGACCTACATGGAAGAGGATTGAGTGGACACTTGGGTCGAGACAAGACGGTGGCTAGCTTGGAGGAGCTGTATTTCTGGCCGCAGCTGAAGCGAGATGTGGGGAATTTTGTGCAGAGGTGTTATATCTATCAGGTGTCCAAAGGTCAGTCTCAAAATACTGGTCTTTACACGCCTTTACCTATTCCTAGCAGTATTTAGGAAGATCTATCCATGGATTTTGTGTTGGGACTACCTCGTACCCAGCGAGGAGTAGATTCCGTTTTGTAGTGGTTGACAGGCTTTCAAAAATGGCTCACTTCATCCCTTGTCGGAAAACCTCGGATGCTTCACACATAGCCCGGCTATTTTTCAGAGAAGTGGTTCGACTACATGGGGTGCCACAGTCAATTACCTCTGATCGTGACACGAAGTTCCTTAGCCATTTCTGGGTGACCTTGTGGAAGATGTTTAAGAAGTCGCTGAACCGTAATACCACTGCTCACCCTCAAACTGACGGGCAGACAGAAGTAACGAATAGAACCTTGGGAAATCTAGTTCGCAGCATTTGTGGGGACAAACCGAAACAGTGGGATCATGCCTTGCCGCAAGCTGAATTCGCTTACAATAGTGCTGTTCATAGTGCCACAGGGAAAACTCATTTTGCTATGGTATATATGTCACCGGCGAAACATACTGTGGACTTAGTTTGCCTGCCAAAGGGTCTGGTATTTAGTACTGCTGCAGAAAACATGGCGACACAAGCTCAGGTGGTGCATGAGGAGGTGCGCCAAAAACTAGAAGAAACAAATGCAAAGTATAAGGCAGCTGCAGACAAGCGCAGGCGTCGCAAAGTATTCGAGGAAGGGGATTCAGTAATGGTTTTCTTGCGCAAAGAGAGGTTTCCAGCGGGGACTTACAACAAATTGAAGCCTAAGAAATATGGTCCATATCAGATTTTGAAGAAGATAAATGATAATGCCTACGTGATTGATCTACCGGAAACCATAGGAATTTCCAAGACTTTCAATGTTGCAGATCTGTTCCAGTACCACGCAGAAGAGTTACTCTATCCTGAACCTAACTCGAGGTCGAGTTCTTTCCAAGAAGAGGGGACTGATGTAGAACAAGTGGCTGATTCATTCATGATGAAGAGGGAACATCCCAAATTCAAGGGCAATTGAATTTTCAATCCTACTAGTCCGGGCGACGGAGTCGGAATGACGTGAAACGTTGACAGTTGATGCGTTACGGTGAGACCTTTCAAAGTCACTTGCTTTGCTTGTGAGGCATACCCTATTTTAGCCAAATTCCATCGTTTAGGCCCCAAAAAGTCTGTTTTTGCCGTTTTAGGAAAGTTTTGTTTTTGCTATAAGTTGAGTTTTACATTCCGGATTTGACTTCCGTCAACTTTCGGGTGCTTAGAATCTTTAGTAGTTTTAATTTCCGCAATTATCTCATTTCTTTCCATTTTTGGTAATTTTAGTTTTATTTCCGTTTCTTGTCCAACAAGGATTAGAGTTAGGGTTTTGCTTTAAATATGCTTGTAAGCCTTTTGGCCGAATTATTCAACTATTCAATAATATTTCAGAGTTATTTTTGAGAGTTTCTCTCGTTTTCTAGTGGATTCCAGAGTTTATCAAGAATATTGACGTTGGTCGTATTCTTTTATTATTTCCGCTGCGTTAGGAGGAGATGTTGGCTGAACGAGCAACTCGTGGAGGAGAGAAGATATCCAAATTACCTCGGATGCAGCCAGTGCAACTGCCTTGTATTCAGCTTCAGTGGACGATCGGGCAACTGACTTTTGTTTGCGAGAGCACCAAAAGATAGCATTAGAGCCAAGAAAGAGAACATAGGCACTCGTGGAGGTTCGATCATCCAGGTTGCCAGCCCAGTCCACGTCAGAGAACGCATGTAGAGTGATGGGTGAATCATGGCTCAACATTAGACCATGGTCGATTGTGCCCTTCAGGTACCGAAGAAGACTCTTGGTGATAGACCAATGACTAGTTGTAGGGCGATGCATGAATTGAACAAACTTGTTGACGGCGAATGCGATGTCAGGCCTCGTGAACGACAGGTATTGTAGTGCTCCAATTACCTGATGATATTCAGTTGCATCAGTGAGTGAAGTGCCATCAAGGAGTTTGATTGCTTGATCAGTTGGCAGCGGAGTTTGAACAGGTTTAACGTCAAGCATTTTCATACGCATGAGAATGTCAGTCACATATTTTTTCTGGGAGAGAAATAGGCCATCATGGGAGTCAAGAACTTCAACACCAAGGAAGTATGGCAGGTGGCCAAGGTCTTTTATAGAAAATCGATGAGCAAATGCCATTACAAATTTGTCCACAACCATTGGATCATTTCCAGTGAGAATTATATCATCAACGTAGACAAGCAAGAATAAAACACAGCCATTAATGGTATAGATGAACAAGGAAGAGTCAGATTTAGAGTTGACAAACCCGGAGAGGAGGAGATACTGCTTCAGTTCGGTGTACCATGCCCGAAGAGCTTGCTTGAGACCGTAAATTGCTTTCTTTAGGCGGCACACATGGGAAGGATATGCAGAATCAATGAAGCTTGGTGGTTGGGCCATAAAAACATCTTCAGACAGGTGCCCTTGCAAGAAGGCATTGTTGACATCAAATTGGCGAAGAATCTATCCTCGCGAGACAGCGATACTTAGTATGACTCGAATAGTGGTGGTCTTAACTATTGGACTGAACGTCTAAGTATAGTCAAGTCCTGGTCGTTGATGAAAACCTTTAGCTACCCAGCGAGCCTTGTAGCACGAAACCGAGCCATCTGAAGAGTGTTTAATCCGAAATACCTACTTGCACCCGACAATATTGTGGGACGGATATGAGGGAACTAAGTCCTAGGTACCATTGCGATTGAGCGCATCAAATTCTTCGGACATTGCCTTCCTCCACTCAAGAATTTTCAGGGCCTGAGACGCAGGTGTTAGTGTTAGATCGAGGAAGTTGGCAGGAGACTTGAGAGTAGGGAAATACTGATTCCACAAACGTAACATGACGGGAGACAAACACACGATCGGTTTCTAAGTCTAGACAAAGATAGGCACTTTGAGATAGAAAGTATCCAACAAAGATATAGGCTTTGGATTGTGACTCTAACTTGTGGGTATTGTACGACCTAATCCAAAGGTAACATAGACAACCGAAGACACAAAGCTTCTCATATGAAGGACTTTTGGAAAATATTTTTTCAAAAGGTGATTGCATTTGCAGCAATGGTGTGGGCATCCTATTGATTAGATCTACTATTGTGGTGAATGCATATGACCAAAATTGCAGAGGCATAGATGCATGTGTGAGTAGTGAGAGACCTGTTTCGACTTTGTGACGGTGACGACGCTCGGAGACACCATTGTGTTCCGGTATGTGTGGTGGTATGGTGAAGTGGGAGATGCCATGATTTGAAAGTGTTTGTTTTAGGGTCACATATTCACCACCATTGTCACTATAAAAGGAAATAATGGTGTGGCAAAAAAAAAAATCAAATAGCGACTTAAAACGTTTACATGAACATCAGACCTGTTTTTCAACGGATATAACCACATATACTTTGTGAAGTGATCAACAAAGAGTACGTAGTATTTAAAATCATCTTTTGAAATAACAGGAGAACTCCAAACATCAGAGTAAATGACCTCAAGCGGTTTCAAACTAGAGACAGTTGAGATTGCAAAAGATAATTTACGAGTTTTATTGCATTTGCAAGCATTACATGGGACACTAGAATTAGAAAGCGATGAAACAGGTAAAATTTTAGACGACAATAATTGACCTATGACTTTGGACGACAGGTGACCTAGACGATGATGCCAATCTGGAATAGAGGCCTTGACACTGGAGAAAGCAGAAACTGAAGATAACCTTGGCTTGGCATGAATCGGTCATTCGTAGACACCGTTCCTAATCCGTCCTTGCATGAGTTGTGCCCCGTACGAAGATCCTTCACAAAGAAAGAACATGGTAAAAATTCAATAGAGACCTGGTTAGAAATACAAAACTGAGATACGGAGATTAAATTTATCTTCATATCTGAAACACACAAAATATTAGATAACAAAAATTTGAGGATTCAGAGGGTAAATGAAGGGAACCAGTGTGTGTGATGGGGAGGCCCAAGCCATCACCAATCATAATGTTGTCATTACCACCATACGGAGAATGAAGTGAGAGATTATTGAGATCAGTTGTGACATGATGGGATGCTTCTGAATCAAGAAGCCAATCCTGAGAGGAGGCCGAGTTTTGGGTGGCAAAATTAGCACGCGGCTGCCACTGTCGGGGAGAATTGCTAGGCTGAGAATGATTATTCACGGAGGCCATTGTGAACATTGAATAGTGCTTGGCTGTGTAACCTGTTCACCACAAAGTTGACAAAAACCGCGATATGACCTAGGCTTATTTTGAGGCTGCCGAAAGTTGCTGTTGGAGGACTGATTCTCGGCCAACCTATTGTTGTTGCCGCTGCTGTTGCTGTTGCTGTTGGTCAGATTGGGAGACCGGTTGGACCTTGTGTGGCTGTTGGAGTGGTTTCCAAAGAAGGATTTGTTAGCATAATTGGCTGTAATTGGAAACTTTTGAGCGTTGGCCGCCTCTTGCTTTAGAATTGCCTCAACGCTAATCAATTTCTCATGAAGTTCTTCAAAAGATATGGCGGTTTCACGGGCCTGAACAGCAGAAAATATGTCCTTGTACTCCTCACTTAGGCCATTTAGGAGTTTCACAGTGAGGTCTTCAGAATTCTCTGATGCATTTAGCATTGCCAACTCATCAGCCACACATTTGATGTGTTGCATGTATTCCGTAATAGATTGAGTCCCCTTCATAACACTGGTAAGAATTCCTTTGAGATGCATTATATGACCTCTGGAGGGTTTGGCATATGTGTTGGCGAGTGTGGTCCATGCATCACGAGAGGTTTGAGCGGAAGCAATAAACGGTATGATTGATGGAGAGATAGATCCGATAATGGCATTTAGAAATAGTTGGTCCTGTCGAGTCCAGATATGATGAGCAAGGTTTGGTGTGGCGACATCATCAACCGTGATGTTGCTGGTGGACACAGATTCCGGCCATCTACGAAGCGCATGAGGTCAAATCCAATGAGAAGAGTGTGGAACTGCAGCTTCCTTGATCGGTAGTTTGTAGCTGTCAATTTCAGAGGAGCTTGTGCAGTAATATTGATGGAGACAAATGTCTTTGTGGAGGAGGTAATCTCATACGAGGAAGACGTCGATGAAACAACTGTGACAGATTGGGAGGAAGAAGCAGAAGCAGAAGCAGAAGCCAGAGTGGTGGTGTTAGCCATGATTGATCGAGGAACTCGTTTGAGTTTTAGAAGAGCTCTGATACCATATAGAGAATAATACTTCTTAGTTTATTCACGTTTGTATAAAACATATATATAGGAGCATGTACAGGCAGTGATTACAGGAGAAGAGTTTTACATAGAATCAAAGACTAAAGAGATAATCCTAGGAGTGCACTAACTGTTGGTGATAATAACAGATGTAGATAATTACAATATCATCAGGTTGAGTTATCCTTAACACTTGACGAAGAAGTATTTGAAGAAGCACAGTTTGAGGGACTGACTTCGCGTGATTGCGTCCAACAAGGACAGGAATGTTTACGAACTCAGATACTTCAACATTGCAGAGAATGAGGGTGAGGAGGAAGATTAAATTCTGGGGTCTGAGTTTTGGCTTTTTGTTTTTTAATCTATCAGTAAAATTCGTGTGGTGCGACATTATAGGCTTATTTGCTCTATAGTTAGGAGTGCTTTTTGTACTTCTTGGAAGTTGACAATATGAAATTTTTGCATTGCGAAAACTCTTTTATGTTAATTTGCCTGGTTTGATATTGCACGTAATTTGATGATCTTTCTGTTGATATATGCCCAACGTCCACGTCCTCAACTGTAGGTTCTTTTTTATTCCCCGAATTATGGAGATTTGATATCTGCCTTATTGTAAGAAACTGATTTTAGTTATGTTCAATTAAACGTGCACGCTACTAAGTAACTATAGACAGCAAATAAATGGAGATTTGAGAGCTTTTAACTGTAACAGTTTCGGTTTTCCTGGCATGCGTAACTGTTTGTTACTCAAAAAAAAATTGGTGGAAAAAGATTAACCATTCGACGAGGGTTGTTTTCTCTTGTTTATCATAATATTTAATTGGAGGAAGAAGTCCAAGAAGTTTATTGAGCCCTACCGAGATCAAATACTACACGTGCGCTATGAATATCAAGGTCTGAAGCTGTCGAATCCAACCATGTCGCTGTCTAATGTTGCAGCAAGCAGAGGCAAATCCTGTCACAAGTGTGAAAGAATCTCACTGGGAAAAAAAAAGGCTAGTAAACGATTTGAGCAATGGACCAATAATATCTCCAAGTATGTGAAAGAATAAAGATTGAGATTTCAAAATCAAAATAAACCAACAATCGGTACAGCAATTTCACCATATATGTATGTATAGTACAAACCCAGCAGCACAGAAATAAAAACTGTGAAAAGCTTTTAGCCTAAAGTCTTGGCTTGTAGTTGAACCCCATTTGAGTGTTGTGGGCATGGTCAGCTTCTAGCTTCTTCACATATGTGTTGATATGACAAACTTAGATTCTGATGAGAACAAGACAGAGGAAATTCTTGTATTAAATCATTGACAATATGCAATTTAATTTTATTTTAATTGCTGGGACTGACCTATAAGTACTCGGCTAGGGGTGGGTACCAAAACCGCCAAACGATCAACCCGCCAAACCCAAACCAATTTAAACGGGTTGATTTGGTAATTTCATTAAATAAAATAAACCGAATGAGTTGTTTTTGAGAATCCAATTGGTTTGGGTTGGTTTGTGGCTTGTTTCTGTGTGGTGTGGCGCGCTTTTCTTTTGCATTCTGTAGCCCCTCTGTCTTCTTGGAGTTGGGGGGTGTGTCTGCCCCGTTTTGGGTTGTGTTGCTGGCCGCTGTGCCTCTGTTTTAATAAACTCAGATGTTCAAAAAAAACATTATTAATTTATTCAAATAAAAAATAATATAATTATTTCTTAAACCGTTAAACCAAACCGATTTTATTGGTTTAATTTGTTTGGTTTGATTGGTTTTACCATAAATGGTTTGGTTTGGGTCGTAAAAAATTAAACCGATTTTATTGCGGTTTGGTTTGGGTATAATCAAACCCAACCCATAGACCACCCCTAAGTACTCCTATTTACAGGAAAAAAAAAGCTAGCAGTGCAAACAAGTCATCAAAATTGCTACAACTTGCCCTCTCAATGCTATAAATAAGTCATTGCATGAAAGTATCTTACAAAACAAGCTTGCATTGAATTGAAGCAATGGCCTTGAACTTGAAATCATTCTCTTTCTTTCTCTCTTCATTGCTTAGTGGCAGCTCCCATTGCTGAAGAAACTGTCCCCATCGTTGATCCAAATTAAGGCAGTGTGTTTGCAATCTCAATGGCACTATGCTTGTCAATGGCATCGCAAGCCCACCTTTCTCAAGTAAGTTACCGACAGGAGCTTTTACCTGATTCATTCAGTTAGAGTTCAAATCAGTAGTAGAAGATCCTGATTCGGTAATTATTTCACTAACAGTTACTTACACGTACAAGCAACATATATAACAAATGAAAATGTTGTATGATATTTTTTCAGATGCTCTGGTGCAATTGCGATGGGACCCGCAAATCTCCTCGTTTCCTTTGCGATAAGA
>VAHF01000098.1:0-37602 GCA_008009225.1 Acer yangbiense | reverse complement strand
GCTGAATTGAATAACAAAAATATAATAATCTACAATATTTAAATAATTATATTTAATATAATATGTTAAGTTTTATAATGCATAGAAAAGGTAACTTATATATAATTATGCTTATATACCCTATAATATTGTCCTATATTGGCTACATATAAAATCCTTTAATAATAATAAATAAAATGATCAAATATTAAATTTTATTTATTATGGATGTAGATTAAATTAATAGATATAAGAAAAAAATAATGAGCATTAAAAAATACCGTATTTAATGAAAATGCAATATTTAGTTATTTTAACAACATTGCATAATCTAGTTGTAAAAACTCCAAATTTATTTTTATTTTTTTTTTTATTTTTTAAAAAATTAAAACAAAGTATGTTCGCTTAAAACGAAGGTCTTTGACAACCAAATAAATTGGTATGATAAGTATGCATTAAAACGTGAGATTGTTACTATTTAACAACATAAGTAAAGTGCGGTGCAGAAAAAAACACCATTTTTAACAAAAGCAAAGCTGCGCGTTGCGGAAGATAAACCATTTTTAACAAAGTGCAGATTGCATGTTGTAAAATGTAGGAAATTAGGTAACATGCCACAAGTCTGCGTGTTGCGAAACTCAAGACATTTAACAACATACGGGTTGTGTGTTGTGAAATGCAAGAAATTTAACAACATGCAAAATTTGCGTGTTGCGAAAAACTAATAGTTTAACAACATGCGAACTTGTGTGGTGTGAAAGACAAGTCGTTGTAAACAACTTGCGTAAAATGTGTGTTTTCATATATTGTGATTTTTAAACAACTCGCATTGCGTGTTGTAATACGTAACCTTTCGCAACATTTATCAGTTATACGTTGCAATATGTCTCCCATTATTGACTACTTACGCATGCGTGTGTTTGTAAATCACTTCCCAAAATGCATTTTTCGCGCGTTGGATATGTGCTTTTGGCAACATTTACCTAATGTATGTTGCTAATTGAATGTTGTCTCTAGACTGTTTTTCTTGTAGTGACACATTGATCGCGAGTAAAGACATTGAAAGCCAAATATTGTGCAATTGCATGAGTTTTATCTCAAAGTGGCTTTGGTTGGAATGATTGAACATATGATGTTGATGTGTGAAAAAAATGTGTATGACGAGTGGGTAAAGGTAAATCAATAACTCTCTTGTTAACAATTTAATTTATTTGTTATTAACATCATCTATTTTCTTATATAATATATATGGTTTGCATAAACGAAAAGATGCGAGAGTGGGTGTTCAATAAACCTTTTTCCACACTATTATGCATTGGGTGAGATATATGGAAATGATCGTGCAACTGGTTGTGAATGCAACGTAATGCTGCAGATGATGAGAGGAATTACAACAAGATGATACAACTGATCATGAAAATGTGGGAGTCCTTTATAGATTTATTAATGGAAATATAGGTGGTCAGAATATGGAATTTCAATCTCAGGTACTGAAGACTTTGAAATATCATCTTCCCAACCATCAAGTGCTCAACGTCGTAAATCCATGGACAATAATGTTGCTATTTCAAAGCATGCTCATACCGTTAGAAAATAAGGCAACTAATGAAATGCATAAGGATTTTAGTAAACATGGCATCTGCTATTGCAGCAATGGCACCCAAGCTGATGCTTAATTAATGTTTTATCATATGAGAAGGAGGTGGCTGACTTACAAGCTAAACTTAAGAGTGAGTTGAACAATATGGAAGGATTGAGTCAACTACAACTCTTTCGAGCTACAAACATGTTAGCTAAAGATCATGACTTGCTGAGGGTGTTCTTCACCATGTCTACTGTGGAGAAGAAGATATATGTTAGGATCTCTTAGAGCATGGGTTGTAATTTTTTATGTCATTGTCTTTTGCAGCAGGATCATTGCTATCTTATTATTTAGTTTTATTGGCAATGTTTTAATGTTAAAAGCATTTCAGATCATTTATGTACTTTTGAGACATGTGTATATTTTTAATATTTGTAGACTTGTTTTGTGTTTGACAATCTTTGAGACATAGTTTATAATTTATATATAATTTTTTTTGTTTTCTTTATACGGTTAATAATGAATCAAGTACCGTGTAAGCTAATGGTTGCATATGTCAAATTATTTTGTGTTTTAATTTTCGAGAGAAGGGAAAAAAAAAACACTTAAATGTGAGAAATTAATTCGACATCAAATTAATTATGCTTTCAAATTTGAATTACTCCTCAATTTTTAATTATTATTGACTAATTAGTTGAAAGTTTACGATATAAAGATGTTAATTACTAGTTATAGTGTTATGAGCAGTATAAAAAAATATTTTTTTCATAATATAATAATAAAAAAATTCAAAATATATATACACACAAGGGTATTTTGTAATGAACTATATATCATTCCGATTTTTAGTTGAAGTAAGTAACTAGAAAGGGAATAAATTTGATTCCATTTCTGATTTCTAAATTGTTAGTAAACACTGGAATGGAATTTATTAACTTAATTCTGATTCCTCTCCATTCTTTTTCCAGTGGAACTTGATTCCGATTCCCTCATTCTGATTAGTAAACGCGCTATTAGTGTTGGAACCCAATCACAAGTTGACATTCATATATATTGCCATAAAGGATTTTGCATGAAGCAATACAGGTTGGCTTCTTACACGTTGATCGCAACCAATTCGGTGGCACCTTAATTGCATGAAGCCACAGCGCGCTTCTTACACGTTGATTGCAAGTTGCAACCATATTTTGTGGCAGCTTGCATGAAGCCATAAACTGGGCTTCGTACATGCGGGTGACACCTATACCTGTGTAATTAATTTACAGAGGTGAGGTGATGCACAACATATTGTACATATATATATATATATAAAGTTTATCCCATGGAGTCACTCTACTCGGAACCAATTTGATCTGATTTCTCAACTCACACACGAAAACTTAAATTTTACTCGAAGAGAGCTAAATCTAAAATCAAACTCTTCAGAAAGTCGACTATTACATCACAGAGTGATCAGAGAACGTGATTTGAATAGAAGAATGTACTCACCACCTCGGTGTCCAGGTAATTAATGCAGTTACGTTGTTCTGATTTCTTCAATTATATATGCATAATTTGAAACTGCTTTCTGGGTAGTTTATAATAATTAATTAACTTGATATATTATAATATGATACACAGGGAAGAATTCGTGGCCGGAGTTGGTAGGTGCAAACGGTGAGGCTGCTGCTGCAACGATTGAGAATGAGAATAGTAATGTTAATGCCATCGTTGTAGTTGATGGGGTCCTGTGATATGGACTTCAGGTGCACCAGAGTTTGGGTCTGGGTTAACGTGCTGGCAATGTCGTCAGAGTTCCTCGGATCGGTTGAATTATTGAACTAATAATATAAGCTATGCATGTGTTGCCTACGTACATCAATAATAAATTAATAATAATAATGTTGTTGTCTACCAAAAACAATCCTTAGGAATCGAAATATGAACTATACTCATTTAACTTTGTTAAGGTTTTCTATTAGATCAGTAAAAGTAATCGAATGAATAAATCTATTTATTTTTTCTTGTGTATTCCAATTATGTTTTAGTAATTTAATAAGTGAATCCTATTAAAATGAAATCGGTCGATTTGGTCCCTACAAGGATCTAGTTTTTGTATTAAATTGATTCAGTTTGGTATTGCTGTTGAAAAATGATGTTCTTTAAAACTTCTAATTTTTAAGGAAGTATGGTAAATTTTAACAGTGATTTTGAGAAGTATGTTGAGGGTTACTTTTTTAAAGGATTATGGTATAATCTATTTCAACATTAATTAATCTTTGTAAATATCATTATTATCCATATGAAATCAAGTTAAAATCATGTATATACTTTGAGTGCCGATATTGATACCCATAAATATGATAAGCACATACATATTTTAATAAAAAATTTAATTATAAAATATCCTAATAGGAATTTACCATTAATTAAGGATAAATTAGTTTAATTAAAAATAAATTAAATATTATGTACACCTATTAATTACATTTCTACTTCAAACTATATCACTCTAATTAAACCCTAATTCTATTTCAAGTATCAAAATCTCCAATTATCATTATATTTGGCATAAATTTTAGGTAGTTTAGAGACATCAACAGTGAGAAAGGAAAGTTTGAGAAGGTGGTTTCGTTGTAAGGAGCTAGTAGACAAATTTGATTGAAGCTTTTTTTCTTCAGACTGCAATCTTTATTAAAAAAAAAAGGCCAAGAAAGGCCAACTGAACAACAACAAAAGCAAGGAAGAGGACACAAGCAACTGCATCCATTTCCATAGCCAATAAAACAGAAAAACAGAACAACAAGCAGCTGCACAAAGCAACTAAGAACCCTAAGAACCCTAACACCCCACACGCCTAAAGCCAAACCAAACTTAACAACAGCAAACACAACCGGTAATCAAATTTTTTTAAGTGATTACTTGTAAATCAAACAAGTAATCAATTATATTTAGTTTCTTTGTTTGTGAGAGAATGCTTGAAATGAAAGTAATATTTGGAAGTCAAGAATTCGAAACTGAGAGAGAACTGACAACTGAAATAGAGCTTTTCGAATTTTAAGAATTTAAGGATTTTTCTGTGTTTTCGAGCCTGGAGAATCTAAGAATTTATCATTTATGAAATTGGGTATGTTAATAACTTATAGAGTTTCAAATAAATTGTATTAAAATTAAAACATTCATTTAAATAAGGGTATTATTTGCATTAAGATGGATGTTTATAGTAATGTTTTAATTTTAAATTTTAGATGGGTTTACTTATAAATATAGGTTTGCTTATCATATTTATAGGTGTCAAAATCTGCACCCATATACTTTATTCATCTTAAAATTAAATATTCTACTTAAATATTGATTTGATATTTAAAAAAAAAAATTTAAATCTTTTTATGGAATTTTTTTTTAATTAAATATTATACTTAAATATTGATTTAATATTATAATTAATGGAAAAAAAATTAAATAGCGTTTAGTCATTGTAATTAATCTTAACACTTTTGTAATAAAATTACTTACTAAACATATTTATACTATTGTTGAACTGACAGTAGTTTTAAAAGTACAATTAACCAAACATATGTTGATTAATTTCATAGCTGATTATTTCTTCAACACAGTAAGAAAAATTATACCAACATAAGAAAAGTTAAAGGTCCTTAAATTGAATTAATCATTTGAAAAGATTTATTAAAATTTGTTCCGTCATAATCAGTAGAATTAATAGAAAGTACGTGGGCGGATCATCACAAGTTAAAAGGATCTTGAATCGAAAAAGGCTTATGTTGGAGCAGAGATCAAAAAAGATAGCCATTTGACACTTGTTTAATTATAAAGTTTGAAGGCCGACTGGACTTCACTTGATTTGAGGCTGACTCGAGGCCGTAGACGAACCACTTTCTTTTGGATCAAGTCGAGTGTTAATTGCACTATTATAAAAAGATGATCAGGATTCTTTTCCAATTCCTAGACTTTCTTAATCTTCTAATTATCTACTAACACTTTAGTATGAAGGACGGAAAATATAGATTTAAGATTTAATTATTATTTTTCTCTCAAGTGGGTGTTTCAAACTTTCACTTGTTCCAGGAAAAAACAAGGCTGGGAAAGGATTTAAATTTTATACAAAATATGGCGTGAGTATAAGAGAAAAACGTGCATCGAGGGTGCGTTTGGTACGCGGGACGAGACAGGACAACGTGGGACAATTTGTTCTTGTCCCACGTTTGGTGCGTCCTTAGCATGGGACAGGACGGGACAAGGTGGGACAAAAATCAC
The DNA here is from genome assembly GCA_008009225.1 of Acer yangbiense. NCBI lineage: Eukaryota > Viridiplantae > Streptophyta > Magnoliopsida > Sapindales > Sapindaceae > Acer > Acer yangbiense. The sequence continues at coordinate 31,787 of VAHF01000098.1, read as the reverse complement.
AAAAAATTGTCCATCCAAGACCTAGGACACTTGTCCCATGACATAGGAAGTGTCAAAAGACCAATTTACCCTTTAAATTTTCAAACAATTACAATCATATCTAATATATTAGGGGTACTTGCCACCCGACTAGTATCAGAGCCATGTCTCGATACCTGGGGTCCAGGAAAAGAATTAGACTATTATGAGTATTTTAGACTGGTTAGAAGGAAGAAATTTTTCAGAAATGGCCAAACTACACACTAATCCCTCTACTGCTACTCTAGTCCCAATAGATTATCTTCTTCCTTGTCCTTGCCTCCTCCTATTATCCCAAAGAACTCATTCCAACATAATCCAAGATTTAGTAGAATACACCCATATCCCTGCTTCAGCCCAGATAAATGAAACAATTTCCCTCTGCTCAACCCATACAACATCTTCAAGAGAAACAAATCTCTCGCCACTCGGTTAACTCGTATTCCATACCAGACCACTTCCATCAAAGAATATGTGCAGTCCACAAGCTTAGATAAATGTTTAATTCCATCTCACTAGTGAACAATATGTCATTCTCACCATTGATCAAAACATGATAGATCAATGGATCAAAGACGGATACTTCCATCTCCCATAGGTGTGATCGAATCACCCTCTCTCTACACGGCCGAAAAGGCTTGCTGTCACTGCCAGACTGGCCTTGCTCAACACCATCTACACTCAGTATGAACATGCTGTGATTGGCACTTGCCTATCTACTCTCCATGCTGGAAAAACATACCCTCACATATTATCCCAACTAACATTCTTTAAGGGATCAGAAACCTCCACAAATGTCTCAAAATCCAAGTTCAGATCCTTGGTGCACCCATGCAAGCTAATTCCTACATGGCTACTGTTCATCACCAGCTTGCTTACAGACTCCAAGACCATGCTCTTGATCTCCCACTTCCTAGTCATAATGGTGATACGATCTCATCAAAGCAGAAGAGAAGATGAAGTCCCTACCATCCTTCAAATTCCAAAACAGTACCCAGAGAAAAGCTTACAGAGATGCCTCTTGAATGGCTCACAAATTATGAAAAGTTTTTCCAGGATGAAGCTCCTATCGTTGCTACTGATACATCATATATTCCTCAGCCAGATGGCTCCATCAAAACAATCTATGCATCCTCACCGGTTTTAAGGCTCCTTCAGTTTAGAGACTCCTCGATTTTCCAGCCTTATGATCCAATCTGTCACAACTGAAGATGATATTCCTATTCACAGTTTGAAGCTGACGGATCCCAATCTACACTGATAAGATCCGTGGTCACTTCATCTGGGATGTTGATCCCAATATGTATGATGCAGACTGTATATGTCGACGTTGTCTTAAAGATACTTCTCTATCTTCTGTAAACCTGGAACAAACCTCACAAACCGGGACACCGGGTTGAGGGTCTGTGCGAGATGGGTAAAGGTTTATTTTGATAGGATGGAGGCCTATCCAAGGATGGTCAAGGTGTCCCGTTTGTGAGGTTTGTTCCAAGGTTTACAGAAGATAGGAGAAGTATCTTAAGACAACGTCGACATATACAGTCTGTATCACACATATTGGGATCAACATCCAGATGAAGTGACACACAGATCTTATCAGTGTAGATCGGGGATCCGTCAGCTTCAAAACTGTGAATAGGAATTCATCTTCAATTGTGACAGGTTCGATCATAAGGGCTTGGAAAATTGGAGGGAGTCTCCGAACTGGAAGAGCCTTAGAACCGGGTGAGGGGTGCATAAATGTTTTGAGGAGCAATCTGGCTGAGGAATATATGATGTATCAGTAGCAACGACAAGAGCTTCGTCCTGGAAAACCTTTTCATAATTTGTGAGCCATTCAAGAGGCATGATCTCTGTAAGCTTTTCTCTAGGTAGTTGTTTTGGAATTTGAAGGATGGTAGGGACTTATCTTCCTTTCTGCTTTGATGAAAATCGTATCACCATTATGACCAGGAAGTGGGAGATCAAAGAGCATGTTCTTGGAGTCTGTAAGCAAGCTAGTGATGAACAGTAGCCATGTAGGAATTAGCTTGCATGGGTGCACCAAGGATATGAACTTAGATTTTAGACATTTGCGGAGGTTCTGATCCCTTAAAGTTAAAGTTGGGATAATATGTGAGGGATATGCTTCCAGCATGAAGAGTAGATAGGCAAGTGCCAATCACAGCATGTTCATACTGAGTGTAAATGGTGTTGAGCAAGGCCAGTCTGGCAGTGACAGGCAAGCCTTTTCGGCCGTGTAGAGAGAGGATGATTCGGACAACACCTATGTGGAGATGGGAGTATCCGTCTTTGATCCATTGATCTATCATGTTTTGATCAATGGTGAGAGTGACATATTGTTCACTAGGAGAGGATGGAATTAAGCATTTATCTAAGCCTGTGGACTGGACATATTCACTAGGAGAGGAAGTGGTCTGGTATGAACAAGGCGAGTTAACCAAGTGGCGAGAGATTTGTTTCTCTTGAAGATGTTATATGAGTTGAGCAGAGGGAAAGTTGTTTCATTTATCTGGGCTGAAGCAGGGATATGGGTGTATTCTACTAAATCTTGGATTCTGTTGGAATGGGTTCTTTGGATAGTAGGAGGAGGCAAGGACAAGGAAGAAGATAATCTATTAGGAACTAGAGTAGCAGTAGAGGGATTAGTGGTAGTGTTTTCCATTTCTGAAAATTTCTTCCTTCTAAACCAGTCTAAAATACTCATAACAGTCTAACTCTTTTCCTGGACTCCAGGTAATCGAGACATGGCTCTGATACCAGTCGGGTGGCAGGTACCCCTGGGTGCCTTTCTAGAGTTTTTAGAGCTTTCCCCACAAAGACGGCCTGACCACGGCCTAAACAGGGTACTAACATTTCAACCATCTAGAGACGGACAGGGACCATAAGCCGAAAATATCTCATCTTCTGATGTGCAGGATCCTTAACTAGAGGCAAGCACAGAGCATACTGAGATAATTACAGACTGTTACTTATATGAGAGACTGGCATTCGAAGGAAGAGGATGAAATATTAGTAAGACATGAGAAATTAGAACACAAGAGGAATATTTTTATTGATTCGAGATTCTGGAGTTTACAAGAGATGAGCTCTCCTTATATAGAGGGAGAGATATGATACATCCAAACTTAGCACACAGGAAAGCCAACAAACGTGGCAGCTAATTACATAAAAGCAAACTAAGGGCCATCGACTAAATATAAACAAACATGGCCTAATACAAACAACGGGGCCTAATACAAACAAAACATGAAATGAAATTATTACACAAGATAAGATCACGAGCTTGAAACTCGGGCTGAGCTGAAATTACGGACTTAATAGATTACAGGTGGTGGCATGATATTCATCATCTGAGTCATGGGCTCCACAGATGGAGCAGGGCCAGGCAAAATCAAAGGGGTCCTGAGAGTCAATCATGCATGAATCTTGGAAAGGGTTCCAGCTTTGAGTGGGGTCTCTAGGGATATCAGGGAGGATGAAAACTTTATCGGTGTGGACGTAATTAACATCACAGAGGAAATTGAGCAGTGAAACTTGGAGAATTTTTGGGTACATCTTTTGATAATCATAAGTGGTGTGCCATTCATAACTAGTGTTGGCAGTCCATAAGAGTCGTTTGTGGGGATTATACCTGTAGGGCCTATGAAGGATCCATATACAGCATACAGAGGCAGCTGACTCATGATCAAGCTTCCAAAGGTTATATTGTCCCATGAGCTTAGTGAGCTCATTTTTCCAGTTTGTCAAGGACGTGAACCATTGGAGGAAAACCCATAACAGAGAGTTTTGTTGAGAAGGATCATGGAGATGAGTATATAAAGCTTGAAGTGGGAAAACGATGGCATGGTGATGTAGAACCGATAAACACCAGAGGAACCAAAGGAGTTGAGGAGAAAAGTAGTAGAAGGGTGGCATTATGAATGGGTCAAGAAATGGTCTGGATAGATTGTTGACGGTGTGACGACAGTCTTGACTATTGATGTGGCCTAAGTAGATCGGGAGTTGAGCCTTGGCGAAGGACTGGATCTGATCTAGAGAAGGTTGATGATCAGGTGGCAACGTGGCCAAAAGTTATGGTGGGAATGAGTAATCATGTATGGCTGGTAAGGATGATGAGGGACCAGCAGGAGAAGTCATGAAGATAAGAGGATAGTGACCTGTGGGTGTAATAAGATGGGTAAGTGGAGGCCTGGAGAGCATATCAACAATTATATTATGATGGCCTTTCACGTGGCGTACAGTGAAGTCATATCGAGCAAACCAATCTTTGAGTCTCAAAAGGAGAGGATTGGGAGGAATCTTATTGCGAAAATCGAGTATCCTTGGGAAGGATGAGTTGTCCATTTCAACAATAAAGTTTCTTGTTCAGATGTGAAAATCGAGCTTTTGGATTCCATATTTGACAGCAAGAATCTCTTTATAGATAGTGTGATAATGTTGTTGGGCATCTTTGAATTTTCCACTGGCATGACCACAATATCTTCGTTGACCTTCTCGATCTTCAATGAGAACGGCCCCCCAGAAAATATCACTGGCATCAGTCTGGAGGATAAGTTGGCCCGAAGAAGGGATGACGAGGGCAGGAGGAGATTGAGAGATCTCCTTTAATTTGATGATGGCCGTAGTGTGAGAGGAATTCCAGGGAGGAGGATGCTTTTTAAGTAGTGTAGAGAGGACTGAGGTGTATTGGCTGACATGAGGAATAAAGTCTCTAACATAGTTGACGATTCCAAGGAATTGTTGAACTTGTTTTACGCTGAGATCAGCATTAGGGAAGTCTAATAATCGGACAGCCAAATGAAGACCAGGACGGTATTGGCCGTTGGAAATGTGCATTCCAAGAAATTCAATTTCAGATCTTCCAACTATGCTTTTCTTTTCGGAGAGCATGATACCATAGTGATGAACAATGTCATGGAATTGTTGGAGAAGGAGATTGTGAGAGGTATCATCTGGAGAGAACAGGAGGATGTCATCAATGTAGAGGATGGCTGAGTGTAAAAGAGGATGAAAAATTCTGGTAACAGCCTTTTGGAAAAAGGATGGAGCAGTTTTTAACCGAAAGGGGAGAACAGTCCTTTGGTATTGAGCATTAGAAAGACAGAATGCTGTCTTATATCTTTCATCTGGATGAATACCAATTTGCCAGAAGGCACCTTTGAGATCAAATTTAGAGAAGATCGTAGCTCCTAAAAGCTGAGAGAATAAGACATTTGGCCTGGGAACAGGAAACTTGTCATCTATGAGAAAAAGGTTGAGGGGCTTGTAATCCACGACTAATCTCTTTTTTCCTCTAAGCAATTCTAAGCGTTTTTCAACGTAAAAGCTTGACACGCCCAGGGGAAGAGGTATGTTCTATCAGACCTTGACGAAGGAGTTCATTGCATTCTTCATTAGCCAGCTTGAGATCTGAGGGAGACATGCCTGAGTGGGTAGCCTTGGTAGGATTATCATTGAAACAAATTAGAGGCGTGTTCTATATAAAGCTAGAGGGGGGGTGAATAGATTTTAACAAATATTACCCAATTTTCGCATGCAAGTCAATTTTACGAAAATGCCCCAACTAGTCAAAAATACATACAAGTGTAATATAGTGCGGAATTTAAATAACACTTGATGTATACGTGGAAACCCAACCACTGGGAAAAACCACGGGCTGTTTAGTGCGCCACACTCGGACCTCGAAATCCACTAATCGAAATGGAGTTTACAACCTATGTAGACCTCGTCTAACACTCCGGTCAATAACCCCCCACTTCTACCACTCGGGCCTTTAAAAGTGGCTCTAGTCCAATTGCTTGAGGCCTAAGCAACCTTAGCCTCAAGACTTAATTCTCTAAGAAGAGATTATGCAACCTATGTGAATATGTATGAATATTCAAATAACAAACAAGGCTAGGTAACCTTAGATGCTTATCTAGGATGATGATATAATCAATTTAATCAACCCTAGATATCAATTGCTAAATGACATGTCAAATAGCTTAGCTAATCAAGATTAAGCAAAAACCTAATTAGCTATCACAAACAACACTCAATCAATTCATCACAATTAATTCTCTAATCTTGTATTTATCATATGATCAAAACATACAAGTAAATTAAAGAGAATAGCTTGATAATAAAAGTACTCAAATAAGATGAACTTAATCAAAATCTTACCAAGCAAGTTGTGATGATGCAAACCCAATCATGGATGCTTTCTATCTAGACATAGAAGATGCAATATGAAATTTGATGCACAAGGGATTTGATTTGAGTGGTTAAAGGTGAGTTCTTTGTATTTTTCTTCTCTTGAAAAATATCCTAAGTATAGAATATGAATATGAACTCTCTTGGCTGACCTAAAGTCAAAGTATTATATATATAGGAGCCATAAGTGAAGTGTGGTCATTTTGAAAAACGCACCAGAATTTGCTCTGTGCGCTGGTGGTCTTGCGCTGGACGATAGGCGCACGACTAGCGCAAAGGCAAAAATTGCACAGGCGCTTGACGACCAGCGCTCAGACAGGCGCACGACCAGCGGCAAACCACTGGGCGTTTTGCGCTGGTGAGCTACGCTGGACTGGACCAGCGCACGACCAGCGACAGACCACTGGGAGATCTGCGCTGGTGAGCTGCGCTGGTCTGGCGCTTGACGACCAGCGCACAGCCCACTCCTTTGAACCCCACAAGAAAACATGTAAGGGGTAAAAAGGTAAAAGCAAGATGCATCCTAAAAGCCTAACATGCTATGACATTATAAACACAAGATGCATCAAAATAACAAGCAAGAAGAGATGAGAATAAGCATTGATGCACAACAAAAAGAAACACAACATACAAAGATAAAACATATGCATGAGTTGTGAGTGTGTGAAACTATCTCTTCAAGACAAGTAAGCACAAAGAAAATTACCTTTGGTGCTCATCAACACGAGGTCTTCAAAGGGCTTCGAACAATTCAACCAATACCTAAGCTACCCTTACAAAGTACCCCAACATGTGGTTTGTCCACGAAATAAGCCAATCAACAAAACGGGAATCCTTACAATCTCCCCCTTTGGCTATTTCGTGACAAAACCACCACTCACATTGATTCCTCACATTATAATAGAAACTACGGGTCTACTAAGATTTTCTACTTTACAAAGGGATATATAAAAATAAACTTGAAGTCTTCAATCTCAAGTAGAACAATCAATCCCTGAAAGCAAAGTTTCTATACTTTCCAATTCAAGTAAAAGTGAGATGAATCAAGTGAGGACATAAACAAGCAATTGCATTTCTAAGAAATTAAACACAACATCATGCAATGTATGATGAATGCAATGCTCCCCCTCAAAGGGTTACTCCCCCTCAATGTATTGTCTCCCCAACATGCATAATTGCAACCCCCCTTACCACCATTCTACTCCCCTTTTTGTCATGATATAGGCAAAGGAGTAGTCCCCAACCGGGTCACTTAGCAAAGAGAGATAGTAGCATTCTAGTATATGCATAATCAATATAAGTCACTTTATGCAATCTCAATTAATCGGAGAGAAACGAGGAGATTTATTAGATAAAATGTGTGAAACAAAATGCTTTGCATACAAGACATATAGCATTCAAGTCCAAAATACCATGGTATTTGGCAAAGCAAATGTCAAAGGTTTCTAATAGGAATTCAAACCAATTTCACCATTGTCATGAGAGAAGCAAGGATATAGAAATTTCATTGATTTCAATTTAAGAACAACTATATCCAACTTTATAAGCTAAACATGTCATGAGCAACTTTGCACCCTATTTGATTTTTCCGGGAATGAAACCCGTATGATAGTAGACATGTTCAACCAATAAAGAAAGAGAGACATTTGGATTGTAAAATCCTTGAATGGATACTAGATCCTTTTTCATTTGAGTCTCATAAGCTTTTTCACACAAGTTTTTGCATTTAAGAACGCAATTATCAATTCATGCTTTTTCATTTGAGCATGTACATGAATTTCATGCTTTTCATAAGACATTAGCATGTTATTTAAGAATCATCATGTCATGGAGATAATCATAGGTCATTCAAATCATACTTCCTACATACATCTCCTAGTCCAAAATGCATGTTTGAACATAAATATGACATGGATTGTAAACAAGCAAGATTCACACTTATTGAATTGAAAATATATATACATATGTGCAACCAAGCTTACTCAAGCAATCAACCAAGAAGCATAAGATTTTTCAAATTTTTTGCAAGTGACAAGAATGCAAAAATAGCTCTCTTTGCTTGAGTTCCCCATATGGGGTTAGTATCATCCTTCATTAATGAAGGGCATGAGGTCCTATGGACCTACCAAGTCCATTGGACTTAGTTGAACCTATTTGAGACTTGTTAGTCTCGTAGCAAGCGGGTTCATTTTTCCTTATCCACATAGATATGACATTTTTCTTCCTAGTGGACAATGGTTCAAGAGTACTAGAATTAATAGGATCATGAATATGAATGTTTTCCTTCCTATTAGCATGCATTCTAGCTCTTATCATTCTCTTTTCAATCATGCTTTTGATTCTACATAATTTAATGAAATGAAAGCAATTTGGTCTAATGTGACCATTAATACCACAAAAGTGACATGTAGGGATAAATTTAGAATTCATACCATGTCCTTATGCATGCATAGAAGCCATCCCATGACTTTGTGGTTGAGCGGGTTCAAACCTTCTTTGTTGTTAAACCGGTCTAGCTTGCTTCGTTGTTTCATTTTGCATGATTGGCCTCTTCCCTTGATGAATGTGAGCTTGAGGGAAGTTAGGTTGAGGAACTTTTTGAGCTTGAGGTTGTCTCTTTGGAGCTACCTTCACTTGTGCACTTCTTGAACATTGTCCTAGATCAATTTTCTTCCTAGGAGTGTGCACCGGTGAGGCTTCTTTCTTGCCCAAACTCTTGACAAAGACGGTCTTGGTTGGAGTAGTGATCTCCTTTGTTTCTTCATACCCAATACCTCTCTTGTCACAAGGGTTCTTTCCACTACCAAGAATGTGGTCAAGTTTCTTGGTGCTTGTAGTCATCCTAGACAATGACTCTATGGCTTCAACAAGCTCTCTCTTCAACCCTTCTTCATTCCTCTTAGACATAGCTAGCTCATCCCTTAGCTTGTCTTCAATCTTCTTGGATGCCTCCACTTGTTTACTTAAGTGGTCATTGTGTGTTGAAAGTTCTAGATTTTCATCCTCTAAAATCTTCAACTTTATATTTTTCTTCTCCAATGAACTTTCACACTTGACTATAAAGTCATTTACATCCATTTTCTCTACACTTCCATTTGTAGAGTTAGATGAGGAGTCATCTTCACTTAAGTTATCTCCTCCACTCTCATTCTCACTAATGGAGTCATTTCCCTCATTTAGACCTCCACCTTGGTCTCTTGAGTCAATGAGAGTCATATCCCAATGAGTAGCTACATTTATCTTCTCTAGAGCTACTTCTTCATCTTTTTCTTCTATGGGATCACTAGTCAAGTCATTCTTACCAACAACTTTATCTTCTACACAAGTTGCCCCAAATGCCGTGTAGTTGATGGTAAGCTCATCATCACTTGATGACTTATCTCCCTCTCCCGAGTCATCACTTTCACTCCATGTGGCGGTCATCACTTTTGCCATCTTGTTCTTCAAGTTCCCACAATCCGGTGAGATGTGACCTATACCACCACACTCATAGCATTGGACCCCTTTCTTCTCACTATGCTCTTGCCTAGGCTCAAAACTCTTGAAGGGAGCTTTTTTCTTCAAGTCTTGGCCTTTGGATCCAATGCCCTTATTCTCGAACTTGACAAACTTCTTGAATCTTCTAAGTAGCAAAGCCATGTCTTGGTCCGAGTCACCTTTTTCCTCCTTCTCAACCTTGGAAGCTTTCAAAGCAATTCCTTTTTGCTTTTTAGGAGGTGAAATACTAGGAGCCTTCCTAGATTCATAGGCGAGGAGTCTTCCAATCACTCGCTCGGCTTCATATCCTTGTATGTGCTATTTTCCTCTAAAGCCGTCACTTTTGATTCGAACCTAGCGGGGAGAGACCCCATTATTTTCTGCTTAACTCTCCTATCCGAATAAGGATCACCTAGTTGATGGCTTTGATTCACAATATCCATCAACTTGACTTCAAAGTCATTGAAGCACTCGTCCTCCTCCATTTTAAGCAACTCAAATTGCGTTTGAAGGACTTGTAGCTTGGAATCCTTAACGACATCGGTTCCCTCATGTGCAACCTGTAGGATATCCCATGCCTCATTGGCTATCCTAGTGTTCTGAATCAGTTTGTACTGATTTTCATCCACTGCACATATAAGAGCATGCCATGCCTTCCTATTCCATTTTGAAGTCTCAAACTCTTCAGGTGACCACTGGGCCTTTGGCTTGAGTACTTCTTCTCCACCACTCGTGGGAGTCATCATAGGAGGTGCATACCCATCTTCAATTGCCATCCATGCCCTATCATGGATTTGGCACACATATGCCTCTATCTTGCCTTTCCATGAGGCATAATTCACACCGGTGAGGAGAGGAGGCCGTGTGCTTGAAGCACCCTCATGGTTGCCACCGAATCCACTCATTGTATCAAATGAATGAATGAAATGTATGCAAAATGTATGAATGAGCAAAAATCACACAAATGCACAACACACCTAAAATGAGCTAGGATCACCTAAGTATATCTAGGAACCCGCTCTGATACCAATTGAAACAAATTAGAGGCGTGTTCTATATAAAGCTAGAGGGGGGTGAATAGATTTTATCAAATATTACCCAATTTTCGCATGCAAGTCAATTTTACGAAAATGCCCCTACTAGTCAAAAATACATACAAGTGTAATATAGTGCGGAATTTAAATAACACTTGATGTATACGTGGAAACCCAACCACTGGGAAAAACCACGGGCTGTTTAGTGCGCCACACTCGGACCTCGAAATCCACTAATCGAAATGGAGTTTACAACCTATGTAGACCTCGTCTAACACTCCAGTCAATAACCCCCCACTTCTACCACTCGGGCCTTTAAAAGTGGCTCTAGTCCAATTGCTTGAGGCCTAAGCAACCTTAGCCTCAAGACTTAATTCTCTAAGAAGAGATTATGCAACCTATGTGAATATGTATGAATATTCAAATAACAAACAAGGCTAGGTAACCTTAGATGCTTATCTAGGATGATGATATAATCAATTTAATCAACCCTAGATATCAATTGCTAAATGACATGTCAAATAGCTTAGCTAATCAAGATTAAGCAAAAACCTAATTAGCTATCACAAACAACACTCAATCAATTCATCACAATTAATTCTCTAATCTTGTATTTATCATATGATCAAAACATACAAGTAAATTAAAGAGAATAGCTTGATAATAAAAGTACTCAAATAAGATGAACTTAATCAAAATCTTATCAAGCAAGTTGTGATGATGCAAACCCAATCATGGATGCTCTCTATCTAGACATAGAAGATGCAATATGAAATTTGATGCACAAGGGATTTGATTTGAGTGGTTAAAGGTGAGTTCTTTGTATTTTTCTTCTCTTGAAAAATATCCTAAGTATAGAATATGAATATGAACTCTCTTATCTGACCTAAAGTCAAAGTGACATATATATAGGGGCCATAAGTGAAGTGTGGTCGTTTTGAAAAACGCACCAGAATTTGCTCTGTGCGCTGGTGGTCTTGCGCTGGACGACAGGCGCACGACCAGCGCAAAGGCAAAAATTGCACAGGCGCTTGACGACCAGCGCTCAGACAGGCGCACGACCAGCGGCAAACCACTGGGCGTTTTGCGCCGGTGAGCTACGCTGGACAGGACCAGCGCACGACCAGCGACAGACCATTGGGCGATCTGTGCTGGTGATCTGCGCTGGTCTGGCGCTTGACGACCAGCGCACAGCCCACTCCTTTGAACTCCACAAGAAAACATGCAAGGGGTAAAAAGGTAAAAGCAAGATGCATCCTAAAAGCCTAACATGCTATGACATTATAAACACAAGATGCATCAAAATAACAAGCAGGAAGAGATGAGAATAAGCATTGATGCACAACAAAAAGAAACACAACATACAAAGATAAAACATATGCATGAGTTGTGAGTGTGTGTAACTATCTCTTCAAGACAAGTAAGCACAAAGAAAATTACCTTCGGTGTTTATCAACACGAGGTCTTCAAAGGGCTTCGAACAATTAAACCAATACCTAAGCTACCCTTACAAAGTACCCCAACATGTGGTTTGTCCACGAAATTAGCCAATCAACAAAACGGGAATCCTTACAATCATCTACATTAAGCTTAAATGGAAGCTTGATAAAGAAATCTGGATTTTTCCATAGAAGAGAAGGGTGAGAGAAAGTGGCATGATTGTTAGTACAAAGCAGGAGCAATTTATTTTGATTGTGTTCAAAAGGGGCATGGATTTCTGAGAGCGGGAAATCTTCGGAATGCCAGAAAAAGCTTTGAAATGCTTTTTGTATCGAATGCCGGTAGGAAGAATCCGGAGAGATTTACTTTGGTGGAAAACATCTCAGCCGAGGAGGATGTCTTTATCTGGAAGAGGAGTGCGGACGACTCGGACCCAAAGGGTATAGGATGGGAAAAACTGGATACAAATCTTTTTTCTGGAAATCAGATTAATGGAAAAAATATTTCCATCAGCCGCTCAGAAATGCTGAACTTGGGATTTTCAAAATTCTGGAGGAAGGACCTTTGGATCCATCATTGAGGTGTGCGAACCTGTGTCAAAATAAGCGATGACATCAACAGGTTTGGAGTACTTGTCAGGTAGAATCCGAACCGGAGCTTGGGGTCAAAAATGAGAAACGAGGGGAGTAGCTTGATAAGATTCTGGAATAGAGCTGTAGTCAGAGGAGCCAGAATATTCTGAGTCAAAAAGATCTTCTTGAAGAACAAAGGTTGTAGAGGGATCTGCATGATCCTGTTCAGAGAAGATTGATTCAATGTCTGCATCGGATGGAACTTCATCAGCAATGTCCTTTACCTATTGAACTAATCTGGCGGACTTTACCTTTTTGTTGGGACATTTCTTTGCATAATGTCCGGGTTTGCCACAAATGTAGCATCGTTGGGATTTATTCCAACCTCACTTTGCTTTCTTCCTGAAGAACTTGAATCTTTTAGAGCTACCTTTCTTGTTTTTGAAGTGTTTGAAATGATTCTTCTTCTTCGTTCTGCAGGTGCAAGAGGCTAAGGATTTGCACTTGATCTGAAGAGAAGGTTGACGGCATTGGGACTGCAGTTTCTTGCCTTCTATGAGCATCTTGGAGAAAAATCTTTGAGTGGCACAGAGTTTATCCAGAGAGCTGAGAGTATACATGTGGAGTTCACCTAAGGATGTGTCATTGAGAGATCGTCTCGAGGTGTCTATTTTTCGTTGTATCTCATCTTGGAGGTCATCTGGAAGGGAGTTGACATAGACTTGTTTAAGACTATGATTATTAATTCCACCAAGGGTATGATATCGTTGAGACATCCGCTTGTAATGAAACTCGATGTCTTTTCTTTTGAGAGAGCAGCAACGCATGTCAAAGAATTCTTGTCTAGCTTGTTTATGGATATGATCAGGATCACCAGGGAATTCTCTGAAAATATATCCCATGGCTTGTGAGGCTAAGGGAACTCAAAAAAATTGGAGTTGTCTATATTCGCCAAGAGCCTGGTACCAGTCTCTGAGAGAACCAGTAAAACGAGAGACGAACTCACGTAAAATTTTTTCAAGGTTCTGTTCAGACTTTGCTAGTTGTAGGTCAAGCCATGCGCTCATCTCAGAAACCCGTTTTCTCCAGGAACCAGGAGAAGTGTCATCAAGGGTAAACCAAGGGCCATTAGTTGGTTTAGCAGGAGAACGACCAGGAACATGTTCTGAAGGTTCTTCGACAAAGGGAGTTGGAGTAGTGGAGGTAGTCTCATTAGGAGACTCATAAGTTCTTGTAGACGGTTGAGGATCTGTGCGAGATGCCATAAAAACTTGAGTAAGATCTACATGATCATGAGGAGAAGAAGCGGCAGGATCCAGCCAGGATAAATGACAGGAAGTCTGTGATGACTGAGAGGAAGCGTCTTCAGAGAAGAACGCTATATCAGACTCGGACGAGGAGGAAAATGTTTTAGAAGCAAACAGGACCGGGTTGTATGAGCTGGAAGAAGCTTATTTATCTGTCCGCTTCGAAGGGGACCTTTTCATAGGTTTCTCTGGTGGGGAAGAGAGTATGGGATATTTTCGAAACAATTCACCAGTGGATCTAAGTGTCTGGAAAAATCATCATGTTTGGATGGGGGTGAACGTGTAGGAGACACGGGGAAAAACAGTGATTGTGAGTGATGAGAATAAGGTTTTGGTTTGTGTTAACCCAAAATTATCACCGGGTATAATTTAGAATTAACAGTATGTGGAGGACCCGGATCTAATTAGACCTGGGCTGGCGGGATAACTAGTAGCCCGATAATATATGAGGGACCCGGATCTGGATGGATTGGGGTTGGCGGGATACCCAGTAGCCCGATATCCCGCTGATTTCTATAGATCGACTAAGCTTACAGTACAATAGTAGCAAGATAAGAAGGATTTTGATATATGGTAGAAAGTGGACTAGCCTAGGGGGAAAAAGCATCACGTATGATCATATGCTGAAAAACCCCTAGGTAGTATCCGGTGGAGAGAGATCCTTTATATATTAATCAATAAGGCGTGCTCCGGGGAGCTTAGAAAAGTATGAGAATAATACAATATAATTGCTCCAAAGAGCTTACAATCATAGGCGGACATATGCCCTTTTCTGAAATCGATATGAAAGAAGAGGAAGCAGAAGCTCATCCCGGTTGGGGAAGAAGCCGTAGGTCTCTTTTTGGACTAGAAGGGGCCCTCTTTTCTGTCGAATATCATGTCATATATATAGGTTTTATTTCTTGTTGCCCACTCCCCTAAATTCGGTCTAATGACCTAGCAATTCACGGGGTGTTCCACAGAAATAGGCTAGAAGATCGTGGGATTGATTCCCTTGAATCAAGTGATTCCTTTTAGAACTGAAAGAGTTGACTCCACTTCATCAATACGGTTGATTATCTCCATTAATTGGGTTGACTATCTCCATTAATGACGTTGTGAATGGCCATTAAAGAGTTGACTATCTTCATTAATGGCGTTGTGAATGGCCGGAAAGGTCAACCTTCCTTGTATGGCGCATACTGTCTTTCTTGTAGCATGGTTCCGGTCTTCCTTGGTAATCTGACAGATCGTGTATTAAGACCTCCCTTGTTGATGCCTTCTATGTTAGGTGGTTGAGAGGTGCTTGGAGGACCGATCCGAGTATGGGGTACCCGGATACTGAGCGAGGTACTAGGTGCGGGGTACCGGGATACCGATGTGGCACGACATCAAGATACTGTGTATTATGGATCTTGCGGTAGCGGGGTACCGAGATTGTATGGTAGCGGGATCCTCAGGATCCTGGGTTCATTCTTTCATCAATCAAATGACTTTGACATGGATGGAAAATTCTTCTTTGGTCCCTTGCCAAAAAAAATGGTTAACAGAAATCCCCCTTAACTTGAACACCGGTACCTAGTTGGGGTTGGGGTTGGGGTTGGAGTCAGGATCCGAAATGCATGAAGAATTTTTCTCCTTCTTACTAGTAATCATCACTTGAAATGAAAATCGTTCGTAGCATATTTGTCTTAGGCGATCCAATGTACTAGATATTCCAGCATTAGGAGTCTTGGTGCTTAGGTGAAAAGGTTCTGGTAGGCAACTGAGGCCACTTAAGCACCCGTTCTTCATATGACGAATTTGTGGCATCAGGTATCTCGATAAGCGATCCTGATCCTTAGGCGATCTATCCTAAAGAGAGGTATTCCCGTCCGAGGCTTCAGGAGTGCCGTATAGGCTCTCATGGTCTTCCATTTGGCGAATCTTTGGCACCAGGCATCCTACTAGGGGATCCTGGTCCTTAGGCGATATGTCCTAAATGGGGGTATTCCCTAACCGAGGCTTCAGGATTGCCGTATAGGCTCTCCTGGTTTGGAGGATGACTCCGCATCCTTAGTCTGGCTGGCAACTATACCATTTAAGCACTTGTGCACCAGATCCTTCCTGGTGGAGGGTATTCCCCGACCAAGGCAGCAGGAATGCCATATGGCTTTTCATGGTCTTGAGGCGATCAATTATGGAGATCCTCCTGGTGGGGTTGACCTATTCCAGGGCATCAGGAGTGCTATGTAGCCCTTCTGGTCTTGATTCAGTAATGGAGATCCTCTTGGAGGGGTTAACCTGGTCTAGGGCATCAAGAGTGCTATGTAACCCTCTTAGTCTTGATTCAGTAATGGAGATCCTCCTGGAGGGGTTAACCCGGTCCAGGGTATCAAGAGTGTTATGTAACCCTCTTGGTCTTGATTCAGGAATGTAGATCCTCCTGGAGGGGTTAACCCGGTCCAGGGTATCAAGAGTGTTATATAACCCTTCTGGCTCGTTATGGCGATCCTCCTAGAGGGGTATCCCGGTCCAGGGCATCAGGTATTTCTACACAAGAAATCCCAGTCTTTTGGCGCTTTTATCATAGATCGGTAACCCGATCAAATCTCTGAATACAGGGGTCATCGTCCTTCCTTTGGGGATTGCGAGAGAGAATGGTGAGTTTCAGTCCCCAAGTATAACAGATGGTCTAGGGGCTGGGGCGTTGAGTGGCCTGGCACAAGAAATCAGGAACTGCTAGTCCTCCTTTGATGGTACTGGTCTATAGGCATATTTGGGATCCTAGAAGTCCCCAGCAACTGAAATGGGGCTTTAGACTCCACTCGGACGAACCGCAACCTAGGAGGCTTACTTGGGCATTGAGGGGCCCGGTACAAAAGTGAGAAACCTCCTACACGATGCTGGTCTAAAGGCATGCTAGGGTATCAAGAAGTACTCGGCAACTGAATGAGACTATGGACTGCACTCGGACAGATCGGGATCGTAGGTGGCTCACTTAGGCGTTGTCCGCCCCGGTCCAAAAGTGAGAAGCCTCCTACATTATGCTAGTCCAGAGGCTTGTTAGGTCATCAAGAAGTACCCAGCAACTGAAACGAGGCTCTGGACTCCACTCGGACAAATCTGGATCGTAGCCTGCTCACTTAGGCGTTGTACGGCCTAGTACAAAAAGTGAGGAGCCTCATACATTATGCAGGTCCAGAGGCTTGGTAGGTCATCAAGAAGTACTCAGCAGCTGAAACGAGGCTCTGGACTTCACTCGGACAAATCAGGATCGTAGGTGGCTCACTCGGGCGTCGACCGGCCCGGTACAAAAGTGAGAAGCCTCCTACATTATGCTGGTCCAGAGGCTTGCTAGGTCATCAAGAAGTACCCAGCAACTGAAACGAGGCTCTGGACTCTACTCGGACAAATCGAGATCGTAGGTGGCTCACTTGGGCGTTGTCCGGCCCGGTACAAAAGTGAGAAGCCTTCTACATTATGCTGGTCTAGAGGCTTGCTAGGTCATCAAGAAGTACCCAGCAACTGAAATGAGGCTCTGGACTCCACTCGGACGAATCTGGATCGTAGGTAGCTCACTTAGGCGTTGCCCGGCCTAGTACAAAAAGTGAGGAGCCTCCTACACGATGCTGGTCCAGAGGCATGCTAGGTCATCAAGAAGTACCCGGCAACTGAATGAGACTCTGGACTACAATCGGACGAATCGGGATCGTAGGTGGCTCACTTGGGCGTTGTCCGACCCGGTACAAAAGTGAGAAGCCTCTTACATTATGCTGGTCCAGAGGCTAGCTAGGTCATCAAGAGGTACCCAGCAACAAAGATGAGGCTCTGGACTTTACTTGGACAAATCGGGATCGTAGGTGGCTCACTTAGGCGTTGTCCGGCCCGGTACAAAAGTGAGAAGCCTTCAACATTATGCTGGTCCAGAGGCTTGCTAGGTCATCAAGAAGTACCCAGCAACTGAAACGAGGCTCTGGACTGCACTCGGACAAATCTGGATCATAGATGGCTCAATTAGGCGTTGACCAGCCCGGTACAAAAGTGAGGAGCCTCTTACATTATGCTGGTCCAGAGGCTAGCTAGGTCATCAAGAAGTACCCAGCAACTGAAATGAGGCTCTGGACTCCACTCGGACAAATCGGGATCATAGGTGGCTCACTTGGGCGTTGTCCGGCCCAATACAAAAGTGAGAAGCCTTCAACATTATGCTGGTCCAGAGGCTTGCTAGGTCATCAAGAAGTACCCAGCAACTGAAACGAGGCTCTGGACTCCACTCGGACGAATCTGGATCATAGATGGCTCAATTAGGCGTTGTCCGGCCTAGTACAAAAAGTGAGGAGCCTCCTACACGATGCTGGTCCAGAGGCATGCTAGGTCATCAAGAAGTACCCGGCAACTGAATGAGACTCTGGACTGCACTCGGACGAATCAGGATCGTAGGTGGCTCACTTGGGCGTTGTCCGGCCCGGTACAAAAGTGAGAAGCCTCCTACATTATGCTGGTCCAGAGGCTTGCTTGGTCATCAAGAAGTACCCAGCAACTGAAATGAGGCTCTGGACCATGCTGAAAAGAATCAGAACCACAGTGGCTTACAAGGGCGTTGTGCAGCCCAGTATAAGAAGTGAGGAGCCACTGGCCTTCTATCAATCATGCTGCTCCTACGATCACAGAGTTGAGTTGGTTTTCAGGGTGTACGTGTTGATCTGCTACCGGTGTTGGAGTAAATCTGCTGTAAGGAAGCAGGATGGGTGTAACTTTGCTGCATAGAAGCTCTTAGAGTACCGGGGCGGATCTGCTAGATAGGAGATCTACCGATGGTGGAGCAAATCTTTTGTATGGAAGCAGGAGAGGTACAGGTCTACTGCATAGGAGCTCTAGGTGTACCGGAACGGATCTGCTGGATATGAGATCTACCGGTAGCGGAGTAAATCTTCTGTAAGGAAGCAGGAGAGGTACAACTCTACTACATAGGAGCTTTAGGTGTACCGGAATGGATCTGCTGGATATGAGATCTACCGGTAGCGGAGTGAATCTTCTGTAAGGAAGCAGGAGAGGTACAACTCTACTGCATAGGATCTTTAGGCGTACCGGGGTGGATCTGCTATATATGAGATCTACCGGTAAAGAAGTGGCTGTAGAGAAGCTCTACAAGTATATAAGCAGACTTGCTGCATCGGGGCAGCATAGGATACCGGCTCCACTAGGAACACCATACATCATATTTGCTCCACATCAAACAAAAGTCGTCAAATGACAAAGTGAGCACCTTTCGTGATGCACATGTAGTATATACAAATATGGATAATGGGTATACCACATGAATATCATAGTATCATGGTATAAACACATAGTGAATATAGCAGTGGAATGCATTAAATCACATGTACATCAATTATATGTAAGAGATAAAGAAACATACACTCATGTAGAAACAAGGAAACCATGTGGTCGTGGGTTTGGTTCCCACAGACGGCGCCAAAGTGTTAACCCAAAATTATCACCAGGGTGCAATTTAGAATTAACAGTATGTGGAGGACCCGGATCTAATTAGACCTGGGCTGGCGGGATACCTAGTAGTCCGATAATATATGAGGTACCCGGATCTAGGATGGATCGGGGTTGGCGGGATACCCAGTAGCCCGATATCCCGCTGATTTCTATAGATCGACTAAGCTTATAGTACAATAGTAGCAAGATAAGAAGGATTTTGATATATGGTAGAAGGTGGACTGGCCTAGACGGAAAAAGCATCACGTATGATCATATGCTGAAAAACCCCTAGGTAGTATCCGGTGGAGAGAGATCCTTTATATATTAATCAATAAGGCGTGCTCCGGGGAGCTTACAAAAGTAGGAGAATAATACAATATAATTGCTCCAGAGAGCTTACAATCATAGGCGGGCATAGGCTCTTTTCTGAAATCGATATGAAAGAAGAGGAAGCAGAAGCTCATCCCGATTGGGGAAGAAGCCGTAGGTCTCTTTGAAAATAAATAATAAACGTGTCCTAAAGTAATCTAGAGGGGGGTGAATAGATTTTAAACAAGTTTACCCAATTTTTCGAGATTAGTCCAAATTACGAAAAAGCCCCAATCTAGTCAATATACAAAAAACATACAAGTGCGGAAATTTGAGGACACACAATATTTACGTGGAAACCTACACGGGGAAAAACCACGTGCTGTTATGTGCGCCACACGAGAACCTCGAATCCACTATTTGCAAATACGATTACAAATTAGGTTGACCACATCACACCTAAATTTACTAATCCGTCTTTGCTACCCGCGGGCCTTTAATAGTGACTCTAGTCCCTTGCTTGCAAACTACCTAAGAGGTAAATACAAGACTTGTCTATAAAGTGAAGAGATAGCACAACCTAAGGTGAATATGTGAAATACTCAAGATGCTAAAAATGCAAGGTTAGACATTTTAAGCTTATCTAGGCAAGGATGAACATGTTAGACAATCCTAGATATCATATTACTAGATGACATGCATAAACCAACACTAAATAAGCAACCAAAATCCTATATGCATTATCTATCACAATACAACTCACAAACCACAATAAAACAATCTTGAAACTAAGTCAAGTCATAAAGATGCAATCTTGAATCAATTCAAGTGATAAAGAAGCTATCTTGTAAAGCAAGAACATATAGATATGAGAATGATGTTCTAGATACAAGTCATGTGAGCAAAACTAAAAACCCTAGATGAAATCAACCTAGAATTATGCTAGATGATAAATGAAAGATGCAATAAGAAGGGTTTTGTGATTTGGAAGCTTAAAGATGAAGTCTTGATACCTTGGCTTGAAGATACTCAAACATGCTCTCAAAAGTGTAATTTTTGCTCTTGAAACCGAGCCAAGACTATCAAGACATATATAAATGGGATCCAAGTGAAGTGACATCGTTTTTGAAAAAAACGCTTCAGATTCCCGTCAGCTGCGCTAGTGCAGCGCTGGACGACCAGTGCAACTCACCAGCGCACGCCCTTTAACTGGCAAGGGCGCTCGACGAGTGGCGCGCCTCAAGGGCACAAGACCAGCGGCAACATTCTGGACGAGATGCGCTGGTGGTGCTTGCGCTGGTGACGACCAGCGCACCAACAGCGACAACCTACTGGAGGAGTTGCGCTGGAGGAGAGCGCTGGTGCAGACCAGCACACGACCAGCAGTAGTCCACTGGACTAGTTGCGCTGGTCAGCTTGCGCTGGTGACACCAGCGCATGACCAGCGCACACACTCCCTTAAGCACACAAACAAAAGTGCAAGGGTCAAAAGAAATGCATCCTAAGCCTAACTAGATATGCCATTATAATCACAAGATGTAAGAAGAGAGATTTAAATACCCAATGATGCACAAAAACTTCAAACACAACATACAAGTAAGAGTTATGCAAGTGTTGTGTGTGTGTGCAACTACATCTCTTCAAAGTAGAGTAAGTCAAGAAATCTACCTTCCTTGAAGCTCTTGATCATGCAATGAGGTTTTCTTCCATCCTAAGCTATCCTTACATATAGAACCCCATTGTGATTTTGCCAACGAAATACGCCAATAAAAAAAGAGGCACTTACAATCTCCCCCTTTGGCTATTTCGTGACAAAATCACCACTCACATAGCATCCTCACAAAATAAAAGATTGGTCAACAAAAGTTTTCTACATTACAATTAAGCTCCTAGTCTAAGTCTTGAACATCTTCAAGTCAAATCCAAGCTTGTAGAAAAGAAATCCAACCTACACACAATCAACAAGAAAAATACCTTCCAAGAACAAGTGTGGGAGAGATGCTAATAACAAAAGAAATGTCATTTCAAAAGGTTTCAAAAAAAAAACAAACAAGCAATGTAATGCAATGCAACTCCCCCTAAATGCAATGCCTAGAAGCACAAATTCTCCCCAAACCTACTCCCCCTTTTTGTCATGAGATAGGCAAAGGGAGTCTCCCCTAATAGGTAAGCATTAGCAAGGAGAGCTTGTAGCACGAACACATATGCAATCAAATAGGCAATTTTATGCACCTCAATCAAGTAAGAGAGATTCAAGGAGTTTTATTTTATGACAAATGTGTGACAATAATGCTTTGCATGCAAGACATGTTGCATCTAAGACCAAAACAATGGTATTTGGCAAAGCAAACAACAAAGGTTTCCAATAGAATTCAAACCAATTTCACCCTTTGTCATGGAAAAAGCAAGGAAATAGAATTTTAGTATTTCAAGACAAACAACTATATCCAACTTTATAGGCAAAACAAGACATGAGCGACTTTGCACCCTATTTGATTTTTCCGGGTGAGATACCCGTATGATAGTAGCCTTGTTCTACAAATAAAGAAAGAGAGACTTTGGATATTAGGATCCTTTTGATTTAAGTCTCAATATTGCTTTTGCACACATATTTGCATTTAACATTTGCAAACAAACATTTCACATTTTCATTTCATACTTTTCAACTTAGGTATGTCATTTAAAAAGAATCATCATGTCATGGAGATCAATTAAAGGTCATTCAAAAAGTACTTCCGAAGTACATCTCCTATTCCAAAAATGCATGTTTGAGCATAGATATGACATGGATTGCAAGCAAGGCAATGTAGCACACTTATTTAGAAAAATACATATAAGTATGTACAACCAATCATCTCAAGCAATTAACTAAGAGGCATAAAATATATCAATGTGGCACAATGTATGATCATGCAACTTTGCTCTCTTTGCTTGAGCTCCCCATATGGGGTCAAGACACACCAAATCAACCAAATTGACAAATCCCAATAGACTTGCTAAGGTTCCCAAATCTAATGGTGTCTAAAGGCTTTGTAAACAAATCCGCTAGTTGGTCATTTGTTCCCACATGTTCCAATGCAATGGTTTTGCTCTCAACTAGCTCTCTTATGAAATGGTGTCTAATGTCAATGTGCTTTGTCCTAGAATGTTGGACGGGATTCTTAGAAATGTTAATGGCACTCATGTTATCACAAAATAAAGTAAGAGTACCTTGCTCCAAGCCATAATCGGCTAGCATTTGTTTCATCCACATCAATTGAGTTCAAGCACTACCGGCGGCAATATATTCCGCCTCGGCCGTGGATAGGGAAATTGAGTTTTGCTTCTTGCAAAACCAAGAAACCAAATTGTTCCCAAGGAAGAAGCAACCGCCCGATGTACTCTTCCTATCATCACAATTTCCCGCCCAATCGGCATCACTAAATCCAACAAGACTTGGATTAGTGTCAAAGGAGTACCATATCCCATGATTTGAGGTACCATTCACAAACCGAATGATCCTCTTCACCGCCACAAGGTGAGACTCTTTGGGATTAGCTTGGTACCTAGCACAAACACCCACACTAAAACAAATATCGGGCCTACTTGCGGTCAAGTAAAGCAAGCTACCTATCATGCCACGATATAGACTTTGTTCCACATCCTTTCCACTAGCATCTTTGCTAAGTTTCAAGGTGGTGCTCATGGGTGTGTCACAATGTTTGGCATTCTCAAGGCCAAACTTTTTCACTAGGCTCTTAGCATACTTAGCTTGGGATATAAAGATCCCATCATGCATTTGCTTGATTTGCAAGCCTAGGAAATAATTTAGTTCACCAACCATGCTCATTTCAAACTCATGAGACATGACATCAACAAATTGTCTAACTTTGGATTGGTTGGTGGAACCAAATACAATGTCATCAACATAAATTTGAGCTATGAATAGCTCATCTTTAGTGCACTTGATGAACAAAGTCTTGTCAACACTACCTCTTGAGTAGCCATTGTCAACAAGATAAAGAGTGAGGCACTCATACCAAGCCCTCGGTGCTTGTTTCAACCCATATAGAGCCTTCTTGAGGCGATAGACATGAGAGGGGTGGTGTGGATCCACAAACCCCTTGGGTTGCTCAACAAACACTTCCTCATGCAATAAGCCATTGAGGAAGGCACTCTTGACATCCATTTGTTGTAACTTGAACTTGTACACACAAGAAATGGATAAGAGAAGCCTTATGGACTCAAGACGGGCAACGGGAGCAAAAGTCTCCTCAAAGTCAATACCCTCAATTTGAGAGTATCCTTGTGCAACAAGCCTTGCCTTGTTTCGCACAATGTTGCCATCCTCATCGGATTTGTTCCTAAACACCCATTTAGTTCCTATGACATTGGTGTTTTTGGGTCTAGGAACAAGAGTCCAAACCTCATTTCTCTCAAATTGGTTTAGCTCTTCTTGCATGGCAAGAACCCAAAACTCACCTTCCAAGGCTTCATCAACCTTTTTGGGTTCTATTTGAGAGGTGTAACAAGTGTAGCTAATTTGATTAGCTATTTGACGCCTAGTCCTAACACCCTCTCTAACTTCTCCAATGATATCATCCTTATCATGGAGCTTTCTAACCCAAGGAGCGGGTTCATTAGAGTCCAAAGGGGGAACTCTATTAAGAGGCAAATCATCCTCTTCATCTTGGTTTGACTTCACACCACTAGAAGTCTCACCACTTTCCTTCAAAGGAAAGTCATTCACCTCACAAACATCCTCCTCATGGTCATCATGTTTGGGCCTACAATCATCAAAGACAACATTTGATGATTCCATAACACTTTGAGTCTTTAGATTAAAAACTCTATAGGCCTTGCTATTAAGTGCATACCCAATGAAAATACCCTCATCACTCTTGGCATCAAACTTGCCAAGTTGATCCCGGTCATTTAGTATATAGCACTTACTCCCAAAGATGTGGAAGTAGCTCACATTGGGTTTTCTACCCTTCCATAACTCATAGGATGTTTGTTTAGTCCCGGGCCTAAGGAAAACTCTATTCCCTATGTAGCAAGCCGTATTGATGGCTTCGGCCCAAAGATTTCTAGGGACTTTGTTGCTAAGCAACATCACACGGGCCATCTCTTGGAGGACTCTATTCTTCCTCTCAACAACACCATTTTGTTGAGGAGTCCTAAGGGCCGAACATTCATGGGTAATACCTAAGCTATTGCAAAAATTTTCAAACTTAGCATTTTCAAATTCTTTCCCATGATCACTTCTAATTTTCTTAATGCTTTTAATGTGAGAAGTTTTCTCATTTTGAATTTCTCAAAGGCTTCGGACTTTTCTCTAAGGAAGTAAGTCCAAGTAAACCTAGAGAAGTCATCAACAACAACAAGAATGTACCTTCTACCACCTAAACTTTCGGTTTGAATGGGACCCATAAGGTCCATATGGATGAGCTCCAATGGCTCTTTGGTGGAGAGGTATTTGCCTTTCTTGTGCACACTCTTAGTTTGCTTTCCTTGTTGACAAGGTCCACAAACTCCCTCAACCTTTTTCCCAAACTTGGGAAGGCCCCTAACAACATTCAACCTATCAAGGACTTTCAAGTCCCTATAGTTCATATGGCCAAGTCTTTGGTGCCACACCTCAATTTGCTTACTAGTAGACAAGTTACAAGAGATGAGATTAGACTCAAGACAATAACAATTGTCACTTGATCTCTTGCCTTTCAACAAAACTTGCCCATTTTCCTTAAGAATAGAGCAATCAACTTTTCCAAACATAACCGAAAGCCCTTCATCACTTAAGTGTGATATACTAATGAGATTGGCTTGCAAGCCATCAACATAGAGAGCATTGGGCAAGGAGGGTAAACCGGGAATAGATATATTACCTTTCCCTATGACCTTTTTCTTAGATCCATCACCAAAGGTGACATACCCACCATCCTCCATCATAAGAGATTCCATCACAAGAGATTCAAAGAAACTCTTGTTTCCGGTCATGTGCCTAGAACACCCACTATCAAGGTACCAAGTGTTAGAGGCATTTGCTTTTAAGGCAACTTGGGCCACATAGCAATAATAGTCATCATGTCTACTCATCCTAGGTGAAACATGGTCATTCCTAGGAGCCATTGGTCCATTAGCTCTAAAATTTCTAGGTGCATGCATTGTGGCTCTTCTAAGCATATTTTTCTCAATCATACTTTCTCTTCTACACAATTTAATATACTTAAGGCAATTAGGCCTAATATGGCCTTATTCCACAAAAATGGCAAGTAGGAGTAAAGTAGGAATTCATACCATAGCCTTGAGCAAACATTTGTGGCCTCCTTCTATTTTGAGTTGCTATTTGATGTTGAGGCAACTCTTTCCTTTGTGGTTGAGCCAAGTTGGCATGTCTTCTAGGTTGAGCATGAAAGACCCCATGTTGAGCTTGTGGGATCCTTTGTTGTGGAGGTCTTGGTTGTGGAGCTCTAGGTTGAGGAGGTCTTGGTTGTGGAGCTCTAGGTTGAGGAGGAGCTCTAGTTGGAATCCTTGCTTGTGCTTGCTTGGAGGATTCACCGACTTCAACCCACTTGGTTGATTGTTGAGGGGTTTAAGCATTCTCAACCTCCTTGCTCTTGACAAAAGTTGTCTTCTTCAAGGATGTGGCTTCCATTTCTTCCACATATCCTAACCCCTTCTTGTCACTAGGACTCTTCCCACAAGATAGCATCTTGTCAAGCTTCTCGGTTCCGGAAGTCATCTTAGCAATCAACTCTTTTGCTTCCATGAGCTCTTTCCCCAAGCTTTGTTCACTTTTCTTGACCAAGACTAACTCCATCTTCAACCCTTCTTCTATCTCTTTTGCCTTACTCATTTCCTTGCTCAAATGAGTCACTTTGGATGTCAACTCAAGCTTCTCCCCTTTCAACTTTTGTATCTCCTTTTTCTTCTTCAATCTTGAGTTCTCAAAGAATCTCATGAAGTCATCATAGTCCATCTCTTCATCAAACTCAAAATTTGACTTTGAGGAGTTACTCCCACCATTTGAGTCATTTTCATCCACTTCTTCTTGCTTGTCATCTTCCTCTTCTTTATCACTCATAACTTCATTGCTATTGTGAGAGGATGAGAAAGCAATGAAGTTGGCAACTTGGTCTTCCTCATCATCCGAAGACTTGTCTTCATCTTCTAGGTCATCACTATCACTCCAAGTAACCGCCATGGCTCTTCCTTTCTTCTTCTTCAAATTTGCACATTCGGGAGCAATGTGTCCAAACCCACTACACTCATAGCATTGGACACCCTTCTTATGGTCTTTCTCTTGAGCTTGCTCCACTTTCTTGAAAGGAGCCTTCTTCTTTACAAACTTTCCCTTGGAGCCAAACCCTCTCTTCTCAAATCTCATGAATTGCTTGAACTTCTTTGCCATCAAAGCAATTTCTTCATCCGAGTCTTCTTCATCTTTCTCAACCTTGACACTCTTCAAGGCAAGACTCTTTTGCTTCTTTGGAGGTGTAGTTGTAGGACCTTTCCTAGATTCATACGCCAAGAGCCTTCCAATGACTTCACTTGGCTTCATTCTTGAGTAGTCACTATTTTCCTCCAATGCCGTCACTTTGGATTCAAACCTCTCGGGAAGTGACCTCATGATCTTTTGTTTAATTCTTCTATCCGAGTAGGGATCACCAAGTTGGTGACTTTGGTTTACTATATCCATGAGCTTCACTTGGAAGTCATTGAAGCACTCATCATCCTCCATCCTTATGGTCTCAAATTGCGTTTGGAGAACTTGAAGCTTGGAATCCTTAACCACATCGGTTCCTTCATGAGCCGTCTCTAATATATCCCAAGCTTCCTTTGCTATCCTTGTAGTTTGAATGAGCTTGTATTGGTTGTCATCCATGGCACATAGGATTGCATGCATGGCTTTGTTGTTCCATTTTGAAGCCTCAAATTCTTGTGGAGTCCATTGTGCCTTCGGCTTGAGGACTTCCTCTCCACCTCCCGTAGGAGTCATCATAGGTGGAGTGTATCCATCTTCAATCGCCATCCATGCCCGGTCATGAATTTGACTCACATAAGCTTCCATTTTGCCCTTCCATGAGGCGTAATTGACCCCGGTGAGCAAGGGGGGTCTTGTGCTAGAGGCACCCTCACCTCCCATTCCATTTCCACTCATTGTGTTTGGGTTTGAATGAAATGAATGCACACAAACAAACTAAGCACACACCACAATGCAAACAAATGCAAGAGACTCTAACAAGAGCAAGGGATCTCCTAATTATGTTAAGGAACCCGCTCTGATACCAATTGAAAATAAATAATAAACGTGTCCTAAAGTAATCTAGAGGGGGGGTGAATAGATTTTAAACAATTTTACCCAATTTTTCGAGATTAGTCCAAATTACGAAAAAGCCCCAATCTAGTCAATATACAAAAAACATACAAGTGCGGAAATTTGAGGACACACAATATTTACGTGGAAACCCACACGGGGAAAAACCACGGGCTGTTATGTGCGCCACACGAGAACCTCGAATCCACTATTTGCAAATACGATTACAAATTAGGTTGACCACATCACACCTAAATTTACTAATCCGTCTTTGCTACCCACGGGCCTTTAATAGTGACTCTAGTCCCTTGCTTGCAAACTACCTAAGAGGTAAATACAAGACTTGTCTCTAAAGTGAAGAGATAGCACAACCTAAGGTGAATATGTGAAATACTCAAGATGCTAAAAATGCAAGGTTAGACATTTTAAGCTTATCTAGGCAAGGATGAACATGTTAGACAATCCTAGATATCATATTACTAGATGACATGCATAAACCAACACTAAATAAGCAACCAAAATCCTATATGCATTATCTATCACAATACAACTCACAAACCACAATAAAACAATCTTGAAACTAAGTCAAGTCATAAAGATGCAATCTTGAATCAATTCAAGTGATAAAGAAGCTATCTTGTAAAGCAAGAACATATAGATATGAGAATGATGTTCTAGATACAAGTCATGTGAGCAAAACTAAAAACCCTAGATGAAATCAACCTAGAATTATGCTAGATGATAAATGAAAGATGCAATATGAAGGGTTTTGTGATTTGGAAGCTTAAAGATGAAGTCTTGATACCTTGGCTTGAAGATACTCAACCATGCTCTCAAAAGTGTAATTTTTGCTCTTGAAACCGAGCCAAGACTATCAAGACATATATAAATGGGATCCAAGTGAAGTGACATCATTTTTGAAAAAAAAACGCTTCAGATTCCCGTCAGCTGCACTGGTGCAGCGCTGGACGACCAGCGCAACTCACCAGCGCACGCCCTTTAACTGGCAAGGGCGCTCGACGAGTGGCGCGCCTCAAGGGCGCAAGACCAGCGGCAACATTCTGGACGAGATGCGCTGGTGGTGCTTGTGCTGGTGACGACCAGCGCACCAACAGCGACAACCTACTGGAGGAGTTGCGCTGGAGGAGAGCGCCGGTGCAGACCAGCGCACGACCAGCGGTAGTCCACTGGACTAGTTGCGCTGGTCAGCTTGCGCTGGTGACGACCAGCGCATGACCAGCGCACACACTCCCTTAAGCACACAAACAAAAGTGCAAGGGTCAAAAGAAATGCATCCTAAGCCTAACTAGATATGCCATTATAATCACAAGATGTAAGAAGAGAGATTTAAATACCCAATGATGCACAAAAACTTCAAACACAACATACAAGTAAGAGTTATGCAAGTGTTTGTGTGTGTGTGCAACTACATCTCTTCAAAGTAGAGTAAGTCAAGAAATCTACCTTCCTTGAAGCTCTTGATCATGCAATGAGGTTTTCTTCCATCCTAAGCTATCCTTACATATAGAACCCCATTGTGATTTTGCCAACGAAATACGCCAATAAAAATGAGGCACTTACACTCTTTTTGGACTAGAAGCGGCCCTCTTTTCTATCGTTATCATGTCATATAATAGGTTTTATTTCTTGTTGCCCACTGCTCCCTTAAATTCGGTCTAATGACCTAGCAATTCACGGGGTGTTCCACAGAAATAGGCGAGAAGATCGTGGGTATTGATTCCCTTGAATCAAGTGATTCCTTTTAGAACTGAAGAGTTGACTCCACTTCATCAATACGGTTGATTATCTCCATTAATTGGGTTGACTATCTCCATTAATGACGTTGTGAATGGCCATTAAAGAGTTGACTATCTTCATTAATGGCGTTGTGAATGGCCGGAAAGGACAACCTTCCTTGTATGGCGCATACTGTCTGAAAGTTCTTAATAAATGCTCGAGGTGTGTTTATCAATATAACTAGAGGGGGGTGAATAGATTTTATCTAATTATTACCCAAATTTCGCATGCAGTCAATTTTACGAAAATACCCCTAGCAAGTCAAAAATACATACAAGTGTAATAAGATGCGGAAATAGTAAATGACACTTGATGTTTACGTGGAAACCCTCACAGGGAAAAACCACGGGCTGGTAAGTGCGCCACACTCGAACCTCGAAATCCACTATATGAAAAGACGGTTACACCCTCAAGTGATTCTCGGACCCTCACCGTAGATAACCTCAGGCTATGGACACTACCAATCGCCACTCTTGGTTCAATCCCTATGATATCCCCTGATACACTACTCTTGGCGTGAGCACCCTCTAATCTACCACGCGGGCCTTTTATAGCGGCTCTAGTCCAATTTGCTTGAGGCCTAAGCACACTTAGCCCCAAGACTTCAATCTCTCAAAAGAGATGCACAACCCTATGTGAATATGTATGAATATTCAATTAATGCAATAAGAGCTAGGGTACTCTAAATGCTTACCTAGGATTATAAGATGACAATATAATCAATCCTAGATATCACATATAGCTATATGACATGGCATATAACTTTAGCTAAGTAAAGGATAACCAATCCTAGATACAAAGCTATCACAAAAATAATCTCAATCATATATAGATTAATTAGCTAGATGTTAGATAAACATTAAAGCCTAGCTAACAAATAATAACCCAATCAACACATAATCTCAATCTTATATGTAGAAATTAATCTAAACACATATAAGTAAAATATGAGATAAAATTGATAAGTAGAAACACTAATTATGTAAGATAAAAGTGTTCAACAAATCATACCATGTGTGTTGAAGAAGTCCCATGCATTAGCATATGCTAGATGATCCTAGATGATGCTTAGATGAAGATTTATGCATGTAGGAATGGGTTTAGAGAGATAAAGATATGATCTTAAGCTTTCTCTCTCAGTCTCTCTAAATATCTCTCTAGGGTTCGTATGATCAAAAGACTTGTGTTCTGAACCAGATGAGGGATGTATTTGAGACCAAAAACATTGCAGGTGTTGAAAATACAATTTTGCCTTGAAACGCACCCGATCGGCGTTTCATTCGGCGCCAGGCCGCCGAATTGACCGCCGATGGCTCCCGAGAGGAACAGGGAACTTCGCGACTTCGTTCGGCGGTTTTGGAAACCGCCGATTCAACCGCCGTTTTGGACCCGAGAGATATATTTCAATCAGGTCTCATTCGGCGGTTTCTAACAGCGGCCAGGCCGCCGACGTAACCACCGATTCACCAAAAATGGTGAAACCAAGGAAAGCCAAAGGCATCTCCACCGGCGATCATCGCGCAAAACAAAGCACATTACCGTGCACTCGCGGACGTTTCCGAACATCCTTAGGGAAACGACTTACCCACACTAAAAGCTAACATACATGAAGTGCAGGTTGGTATTGAATGCATGCCTAATGCCTATCATGTCATGGCATTTCATATAAAAAGATGCAAACATCTAATGCAGAAGAGACATTGAATAAATCAAATAAAGCACAAGGCACACAAAATATAACACATTGGTGGTTGTTTATATGTTGTGTGTTTGTGCTTTATTGATTTAAGCAATGTCTCTTCTTGTCCTAGATTGTTTGCCATCTTTTGATCTGAAATGCCATGACATGATAACATTAGATACATTGATACCACACTGCCTTCATGTA